>CAUYPO010038125.1:0-63385 GCA_963574435.1 Cheirogaleus major | reverse complement strand
TGGAGGCTCAGGGAAGAATAGGTCTGCAGTGACCTTTAGGTTAGGCTACATGCCCCTACCTGGGTTTCCCAGGGCATGGCACTAGGCCATATTTAGTCAGGACTCTTGGAGGCAGTGAACAAATCCAGTGGAAAGTCCTTTGTGGGGGAGGGGGCTGAACTTACTGGCTCACATAATCAAACTATGGGAAGGACAGGAATGTAGCTATTCTTGAGGGTTGACTACAACTGGATTAGTTGCCATCTCGCCTCTCCTTTCCTCAGCAACATGGCTTTTTTCTCTCAGACCAGCATCCTCTACAAGGCTGGAATCAGGGGCACCAGCATCTTTCAGCTTCAACTCCAGAGAAAAGAGAGTCTCTTTAATTTCTACCTGAAAAATCTGCAAAGAGCCCTGGATGTCCTAATTTCCATAATCTGCCTACCTCTGGCAAAGTTGGGAAGGGGAACAATTCCCAAAAAGAAGTAGGACAGAAAAAGGGAGAAGTTCTGGAGAGACAAAACAAAAAGATATACATTACTGGGAATATTGAACACTAGCCCAAGTAACAATAAAGTTCTTCTGTATTAGTGTGTTCCCTAAACCCTTAAATAACTTTATGAAGCAATGCAACTGGGCTGAGTCAAGATTTTTGGAACTTCCAGAACACTGAAGTTAAAATCAATATTTCATTCACACGTCTAGTATAGGTCAAGAAATGAGTGCAAACTTTAGAAAGCTCAGGATGCTTTAGAATGCTTATTGATACATGTATTTTTTAACAACATAAAAGTAATATAATCTAATCTGAATATTCAATTAATCAGGGCTCTTTCTGTTGTAAATTAAAGAAGAGAAACAATCAGACAGGCTTAAGTCAAAATATTAATAAAGTCATGGGTACATGTGACTGAACATGCCAGAGGTAATTTCACACCATGTACCTGGGGCTCAAAAAATGTTCTCAGAATTCAGTCTTCTTGATTCCATCTCTTGTCTTTGCTTTCCTCTGTCTTGTCTCCTTTCCCAGAAAGACTGTACCCGGTGGTGGCAGTGTAGTTGCCAGACTTACAGCTCCAGACTTACACCCTATCCTCTCACCAAGCCACAGTGTCTGGAAAGATCTTGCATCTTTTCCAAAAGTTCCTACAAAAGTCCTAGAATTGGGTCTAATTGCTTGTGATGATCTTGGCTTGGACTATATCCCTGGCAGGGATGGAGTCAACCTTACTGAAACCATGTGAACTCAAAGAAGCAACCAGCAATTCCCTCGGGAGAGTCAGGGCGCCTTTGCTAAAGAAAGGGCAAGTGGTCACTGGAAAAACAAAAATAATAAATCTCTGATAAACCTATAATTTGGAAAATAAAAAATAATAACCCATAATTTCCCCATCCAAATGCAACTATTGTTAGTATTTTGGCAAATTTATTCCCATTATTTTTCCTATGTATTTTTGACATAATTGTAATTATAATCTACTTAAAATTTTTCTCCTGCATTGTCTCTTTTAACATCCTATCATATGCATTTTCATGTCTCTCTATAATTTTCCTAACTATAATTTTAATGGCCACATGTAAACGAACTATAATTTACTCCCATAGACACTAAGGTTGCTTCTTTTCCTTTAAAAGCTATAAATAAAGCTCTGATAAACATCATTATGCATACAGCTTTTTCTATTGCTTAGATGATTTCTTTAGAATTTTCCAAAAGTTGAATTACTGGGTTGGAATGTACATACATTTCTGACTCTTTCTAAATTTTGCCCATTTTCCAAAAAGGATTGTACTTCTTAAGGCCATCATATTTCGTAAGTAGTAATCATATCTAAAATGTTAAGTCGAAGAACACTAAAATGTTAAGTTGAAGAAAGTAGCAAATTTCTCTGAGGATGATAAAAAATGCTTATGAAGAGGATTTTTAAGTCTTTGATTCTATATCGATTTTGTAGAAATCAGTCCTATCATACTGCTCAAAATCATACAGTTGCACATTTGTTCTTTTTTTGGAAAATTATGTTAATCACACTGGAACAAAACTAGATAGGACATTATTAAAGAAAGTAATATCAATGACACGGCATGGGACTGTAAATTTCAGCCATTCTCAGTTCACTAATGTCTTCTGCACAGTATAGCTGCTAATTAAGCATCTGGGAAAAAATTTACCCACAAGGACATATGTACCAAAGTTGTTTATAGTAACAATAACATGGAGACATGTCTCCTGAGCTTCTGATACCTGTCTCTACCTATTGGCTAGATATCTCCATCTGGATGTTTCAAGGCATCTCAAACTTGTCTCCAAAATGGAAATCATTCCAGGGCTTAGCCTGATGCCGAGCATGTAGAAAATGCTCAATCATCTGTTTGATGAATGAATGAATGACTATTTTCCAATAAATCCACTTCACTTTCTATAATCTATCAAAATGAATGGTTTTCCATCTACCCAATTACACAAACCAGAAACCTCATCATCCTGGAGTCCACCTTCTTACTCTCCCTTTTATTTGATTAGTCAACAAATTCTCTTGATTCTGTTTTAGAAATGCCCGTTGTTCCTACTCTCCAAATCATTTCCACTGCCGTAGTTCACTCCATCATTGTTGCTCACCTAGATTATCACCACAGCTTCTTCACTGGCCTCCTGCCTCTAGTCTCAGGCATCCTTTACCCTCCTAATACAGTGAGCTTGCTAAAATTCAGAGCCAGTTACAGTACTCTTCTGCTCAGAATCCCACAATGGCTCACCATACGCAGGGCAAAATCTGAAACCATTTGCATGGCATACAAGACCCTTCATATCATTTGATTCCTGCCTATCTTCCTGGCCTCACCTCTCATCTCTCCTCATTCCCCTACCCCTCCTATTCAACTTCTCTCTGCAGCAATACTGAACTTATTATAGCCTCTCAATCTCTATTGGTCTTTCACACTTCTATATCTCTGCATATGATATTACCACTGCCTGCCTGGAATACCCTCTCTTTACTTTGTGAGTCTGACAGCAAATTTCCACTTTTTCTTTGATATTTATCTTAGGAGAAAGTAAGTCCCTTAAAAATATTGAAGACGAGATCAGGTGAGGGCAGGATCAGCTATATAGCTCTGGTGTATGGCTACACATAAGGTATTGGTTGAAGCTGTCAGAGTGAAGAATTCTCAGGATGGCATGACATGAGAGACAACCAGGGGACCACATCAAAAGCAAAGGAAGAGAAAAACCAAGCAAATCAAGAGGAACAAAGATGGATGCAATCTTCCGGATGCCAAGAAAGAGTTTTAAACAGAATGAAATGACAAACACTGTCATATACAGCAGAGAAATAGAGTAAGATGATGACCTAAAAGCATTCAGTGGTTTTGGTAATTAAGGGGCTTCTGTGTAATCTTAGAGCAGTTTCCATGGAAGGTGGGAGCAAAATCAGACTGCAGTAGATTGACTGAACAGGAAATAAGTTTGATGACTGTAGACTATACTTTTCTCTCCAGGGCTGGAAAGAAAAAGATGAAAGAGGACCACTGGGTGGGACTGGAGGGGTATATGCAATAGAGGAAGGATTTTTTTTAAAAAAAAGGGAATAGTAGTAAGCAGAGAGGAAGCAGCAGGGGAGGTGGGAGTGATGAAAGATACACATTTGCGATGGAGAAAGATCCCCAAAGAGACAGGATGGGATGGGATCAGGAGCACAGCTGAAGGGGTTGGTGTCTGTAGAAGGAAGAACATCTCAGCATCTGAGAAGGTAGGAAGGGTGGGTGTAATCATCAATCTCCAAGGTATTGTACAAGGCCTTGTTCAAGTCTGCCAAGTGACCAAAAGATAAAAGGATGCTTGAGAAGATTTCTACATACTGCACAATTTTACTTCTGCTTAGTTTTGGAAAAGAGAGGCAAGGATTTAGTGATATTTGTGAATGTGAAAAATGACAATTCTAAATGATTACTTGGGAAGAACAATAGGAAAAGGTAGTGTTCATTCAGAAATAATGCCACCAAGGAGGTGACAGAAGGAGGGGAGAATAATACATGTGACCAAGGTAAACTAAGGAAAGCATGGTATTTGGAGCCAGACAAACCTCTGGTGAATGTTGGCCCTACCACATACTAGCTTTGACCTCAAGTAAGTTACTTAACCTTCTCTGAGCCTCTGTTTCTTCTTGCAAAAGTACAGTTAATAGAATGCTTGCCTCATGGGATTGGAATAAGAATTAGAGATGATAATAATGCCTTCTTCTGGAATACCTACTGAAGGACCTGCCTGAGGCTGTTTTATGTTAACTTATTCTTTTATAATCAGAAGGCATACACTCCAAAATAGTGATAAAAAGTATAGTATGGTAAATACATAAATCAGTAACATAGTCACGTATTATCATTATCAAGCAGTATGCACTGTACATAATTATATTTGCTATACTTTTATATAACTGTCAGCGCAGTAGATTTGTTTATATCAGTAGCACCACAAACATGTAAAGCTTTGTGTTATGATGCTTTGATGGCTATGATGTCACTAGGCGATAGGAGTTTTTCAGTTCCATTATAATCTTATGGGACCGCTGTCATGTATTCTGTCTGTGGTTGACCAAAATGTTGTTATGCAGCATATGACTGCTTGAGCCCTGTCTTCTCTGACAGCTTTGATTTTTCTAGTTTTGAGGATCAAAACCTTGGGGTATTCATTCACTGGATCATTCAACAAATGATCAAATGGGTAACTTGTGCTACAATCTAAACATAATAAAACCTGAAGAAGATGTTCTTTTCTTCAAGGAACCTATAATCTGGAACAGGCAATAAAGTCTCTACACAAATGAGAGTTGTTCAAGGCAGTAAGGTCAGGGCTATGAAAGTGGTAAAGATATGGAGAGAGAGAAAGAAACAACTTTTATGGTCACCATCCGTGTAGCTGCTGATGTCAGAAATCAGAGTCATCCTTATTCTTCCACCTTCCTCACCTACCTGCCACCCTAGCCAAAATTTGTTAATTCCTTGTCCTAAATATCTTTCAAATCCATCCATTTCTCTCCATCCTCACTACCTGTCCCAGTTCACATCGCTATCTTCTCTTGTGTGGATCTATGCTAGTCTTTTGATTTTCCTGTCTCTAGTCTTACCTTCTTCCAGTGCATTCTCTGTACTGACTTCAGAGTGACCTTTATAAAATTTATTATAGAACTGATCATGCCACTTTCCCACTTTAAAAATCTAAAGTGTGAACCTCTACAGTCTTCGAGAATCTGACTTCCGATTCCCTGTCCAGCTTTACTTCTTGCTGGACTACTCTATAGTTCAGTCACATTGGTCAAAATTTTTTCAGTTTCTGGAACTTATGGCAATCTCTCTCACCCAGAAGTCTTTCCTGATGCTATTTCCTCTTAACTAGAACTCTGTCCCCTCCCCTCTGCACCCTGCCCCACTTTGCCTAGCTAACTCCCTCATTCTTCTGGTCTCAGTTCCTCCAGGAAACCGTCCTCGACCTAACTGTTAATACTCCAGTATTGGCTATTCACTGTCTGAGCCTCCTGTACTTTCCTTATGAAACACCCACTTCCTTGTTTATTTATCCTGTCTTGCTGGACTAAAGTTGGCAAGAGCAGAGACCACTTTGCCTTCTTTACTCCCCCCCTCACTGGCATTGAGTGCTTGGCATCAGTAGGCGCTCAATACTTGCTGAGTCACGGATGATGGGCAGGTTACTCTCCTGAGGCTCACTTTCCTTTGCAGAGGGCTGGAGGCGGAGCCTTGTCTGCTGGGGGTGGGTCTCAGTGCTGGGGCGGGGCTAGAGGGCAGGACCGAGAGGAAGATTCGAAACCTGGTTGGCCCGGAGGCTGATCTGTCAGGACCGGGGGCGGGGCCGAGAGCTCCTCTGCTGTCCGCGGTTGGGCGCGAAGAACATGTTGCAGTTGCGGGGCCGCAGTAAGCGCAGGGCGGCGCCAGCCTCGCCCGCCTCCCGCGCCCCTCGCCGCCTCTCGGGTCTGGTCGCCGCCGCAGGTTGGGAAGCGGGGCGGCCGGCGGGTGAAGGAGGCGGAGCGGGCGGAGGGCGCTCCCTGCCCGGGAGCCAGGGCGGCACGAGGAGCAGGGAGCAGGCAGCGCCCTGGGCTCGGTGGGACAGGCGCCGCCGCTTGTCGCCTGGGCCCGCGGGCAGATCCTCGGAGCGTTCCGGGAGACACAGGCCCAGGAAGGCGGGTGCAGGACACCACTCCGGGCAGGACCCGGGGAGGCTGTCGCCGGCGGCTGGCCCCGGTTATAAGGAGGCCAGCGCTGCTTTTACCTGCTGTGCTTTAGGTTTTAAGTTCCCCACCTGACCTGGTGTTGCTCCAGGTGTTTACAGGCAGGTACCGAATAGCTGTTCGTTGGGAAGCAGAACTTTGGTGGAGTCAATGCGGGGATATGAGAAAACATACATAAACATAGAGAATGAGGCCCCTCAGAAGCCGGGACTCACTCCATGTTTGTACTTATATTTTACTTCTCTTTTCCCTCACTTTCCTCCCGGCCCGGGCTGTAGGTAACGTCATCTCGTCCTTGATATATTCCGGTGATAGAAGCTCCCTGTACAACTTAGAAGCAGCCCACTAATGCCACAGAACACAGACCATAGCTTGGACATTAATGCTACCGGTTAGAAATACGTAGTAGCTTATAATTTCCTCATGGGTAGTTCAAACTAGAGATTTTTAAATTATTACTAAATAATTTTAATATTAATCTAAATATTACTAAGATTTTTCTATTATTACTAAATGCAAAGTATACAGGAGCAGAAGTTATGGGAAAGGAAGATTTGGATCAGTACCTGACAGTTTACTTAGTATTTTACTTTCTTTGAAGCAACTAAGGAGGTCTGTGGCTTCTTGCCTTGAATAAGAATTTTCTTAGCCAGGTTGCTATTTAAAATGCTTTTAAATTTTAAAAGTACATCTGTGAGGAGAGGTCTGCACATCCTCCATTGAAAATTGGGAAAAGCAGAAGAAATAGAGAGTGTACCTTTGAAAAAAGTACACCTAACTAAAAAAAAAATGTTTAAGTATATAGGTAGATAGAAACCCAGCAGCTTTCTTCATTGGATTTGAAATCAGAACTTAAGGAATGCCCATCTGCCATCTCTTCTTTGTCCATCTCTTCAGTTAGCACTGATTGTTCATTTTTATTCTAGTCAGGTCAAATTACAGTTTCTCCAGACTCATTTTACTTTCTTCGATCTCTTTGCCTTTGTACAATGTACTCCTTTACTTTCCTAATATTTATTTTGTCTTCAGAATTGAGCCAGTAAAGTACCTGGCCTAGAAAGTTTCAGTATCTTCAAGTACAGGTCTTTCCACTGTACTACCATAGTGCTCTATGATGCTTATCTTTGGTGGTACTTTTCACATTGTGAGGTTTACTTATTTCTGTACCAAATTGTTAGGGCAGTGTCTTTATCTCAGTATTTCTATGCCTGGGTCAGTACCAATGTTGGATGAATGGATAGATGATGGATGAACAGACAGGTGGGTAAAGAAATAGCTAGAAAGATGGACAAATGAATAGATGAATGTTTGGACTCAAGATTGGGCAGGTGAGTGGATGAAGGAAAGCTTGTTTGGAGAGTGAGTATTGATGAAGATTCTTATTGGGAAACACTGAGAATACCTTGATGTGATCTCAAGGAGGTTGATGGAAAGGGATAGGGGTTAGTTGAGGTTGGATCAGTGAAACCATTATTTCTTTTGGAAAAATATGGATAAAACATGTACTAAAGTTAATAAATGCTACTTTGCAATGAGAATATTAGTTTGATATTCTTAGTATTTGAGATGTAAACTGCTAACATTTCCTTCTATTATTCTCTCCTTTTTTAATCTCTAGTGTAAGTATTATTAAAAAGTTAATCATTATAGTAAACACTATACAGAAATCCTCATCAGTATGATTATTCTAAAAGTCATTTAAAGTATTTTGTTATTGTTGACTAAACTAATTGACTTCTGTGCTTTTGGTCTTTGAAAACAACTATTTTAAAATAACACACTTTTTTTTCTGTAATCATACCTTATGTGTATTAAAAGAAAAACTTTAGACAAATTAAATTTAGCAGAGTTTAGAGCAAAGAGCGATTCATGAATGGGGCATCACTCAGAACTAGAAGAGGTTCAAAGACTTCTGCCCAGCAATGTAAGCACAAAACACAGAAGCAGAGTGGAGAAATCACATGACTGGCTACAGCTAGGTGTCTGAATTATTTGGGAATGGTCTGATCAGTTGGCTGCCTATGATTGGTTGAAGCTCAATTGTTCATGATTGGCTGAAACTCAGCTATTTGTTTAAAAAAAAAAACTACTACTCCTAATTTAGGCTTCAGTTTATTTACATACTAGGTTAGGTTCAAGTTTATTAGTAGGAGCTCAAAGTACATAAACAACCTCAGGCTAATCATCTCCTGTTTATTTAACTTAATACATGTGTAGAACTTTATAAAACTTAGAAATCTTCTGTGTACACAGTTTCATTTGATTTTTATAGCAATTTTACAAGATTACTTGATATTCTTCTCACTTTATAGATGAGGAAACTGAGACTTAAAGAAATTATGTGGTTTTCTTATAATCACACAAGCCACATTGAGCAGAACTTCAATCTATTATACAAAGTAATTTAACTTTCAAAGTTAATCAGAAATTTTTTGAACTACTATGTGCTAGTTCTATAATTAATGAAGTAGGTATTCAACAAATGTTTACTGAGGAATGAGTTTTTCTGTATTGTGTCTTTCCAAGTTTATAAAGGAGGCACAAATTGTTTGATGGGACCCAGGGCAATAATGGAAATGAGTGAAGCACCAGGTTGAAGCCAGCAGGGCTGGAGTGAACTGTGGAGAGTACATGGCCTATTATTATGATCTTGCACTGGTGAGGTACGTACATTTGATCAAATGTGTTCTGAACATATGAAACAAGAGCCTCAAAATGCTCACGAGAGCAGAGCAGCGTACCTTTGGGAATTAGAGAGACCAGCATAGTGCTAACAAGAAAACCTGTGCATGTGATTGCAGAATTCTACAGGCAGTCTCAAAGAAGTTCTCTCTTGGGCTGTATTCATATTTTCTGCTTTATTCACCTTCATATTTTCTCTCTAGCAAGCTATAAAGAATTTGTAGGAGGACATTATTATCCTTGCTGACATTATCTTAAGACAGCTAAGGTTATGTGTTATCATGCCCCTTTCCTTCCAACAACAAATAACCTTAAAAATAGTATAGCCTGAGATCTATGCTAAGATAATTAAGCTCCTTTAAAATTTGACTTTTCCCCAAATTTAATATATCTGACTATATTTGTAATTCATGCTGCTCTGAAGTTGAATTTGTGATCATTACCTTGAGTCTATATTAAAATAATTCTCTAGTTGTATTTATTATCAAACCTCTTAGAGTTAATCATGTTTATTGCACCAATCTTCTCTGAAGGAAACGTGGGAATTGTCTTTTTCAGTCTTAATTAGGAAATCATAAGATGCAATTCTGAGAACATGGGAATTATTTTCCCTTGCTTAACAGGACTAACCCATCAGGTTTATTAAACAAAAATCTTGATATCCCATAAAAATTTTAACTTTACTGTTAAAATATTAAGTTATTAAATATAAAATATCTGATTTATTTAAGTACTAAGTTTGACAGTTGATATCTCTGACATTTCACTTTGACACTTCTGGTTTTATTTTTATTGTGAAAGTACATACTCATTCTTTCAAATGCATGGTTTTGCTTTGATTATCTTTCAGATTTTTTTGAGCAATTTTTATAAAACCATAGATAAGTAAAAAATTCGAGTTATTTTCAAATATGAGTTTTGTCATGGAACCAGTGCAGCGCAGACAGCTCAAAATATCAACAAAGAGTTTGGGAAAGGATGTGGCTAATGAAGGCACAGTCCATCCATGGTTTGAGAAGTTCTGTTCTGGTGATTTTAATCTTGAAAATGAACCATGTAGGTGACCTGAGACCAAGGTGGATAATAATGAGCTGAAAGCTGTAGTGGAAGCAAATCCATCTCAACCTACCCATGAATTAGCAGTAAGGTGTGACATTACTATTCCAACAATACTGGACCATTTAAAACAAATCAGCAAGGTGAAGAAGCTCAATAGATGAGTATTGCATGAATTAAATGAGCATCAGAAGAGAAATCGTCTCAAAGTGTGCCTTTCTTTGCTGTCGTGGCATAAAGGCGAACCATTCTAAACCATGTGATGAAAAATGGATTCTTTTTGACAGTTGCAAGCATTCAGCACAATGGTTGGATAAAGACGAAGTGCTGAAACACAGTCCAAAAACAAATATTCATCAAAAAAAGCTAATGGTGTCTGTTTGGTGGTCCACGGCTGGTATTACTCACTCCAGCTTCGTGAAACCTGGTCAATTACAGTGGTTGTCTACTGCAGCCAATTGGATGAAATGATGAGGATTGCGATTAAGCAGCCGAGATTGGTCAATAGAGACAGGCCAATCCTCTTGTAAGACAACGCTCGACCACATGTCGCACAAACACCACTGCTCAAACTACAGAGCCTGGACTTGGAAACACTCTGTCACCCACTGTATTCACCAGACCTTTCACCAACTGACTACCATTTTTTCCAGGCTTTAGACCACTTCTTGTAAGGAAAAATACTCAATTCTCAACAAACTGTGGAAAACACCTTTCACAATTTCATCACCACTCGCTCTCCAGACTTCCTTGATGCTGGCATGAGCAAGCTACCATTAACATTATGTTAATAGTTTAGATGCATACTTTGATTAATTGTACTGCTTCTTGCTTGAGATACAATAAACTAAACTTTTGATTTGAAATTGGACATTTCATATTTAATGACCTAAAATATATAAGGACATTCTGTTAACAGATCAGCTTCTCTTTTTAACTTCTAGTTCTTCATTTTACGTTTTTGAGGGCAGAAGGGTTTTTTCTCCTCTGTTGAAAACATACTTTTTTTTAAATTGCCTTATAAGTTATAAATGTCATATTAGTTTGCTAGGGGTGTCATACGAATGTGCCACAAGCTGGGTGACTTAAACCACAGAAATGTATTTTCTCACAGTTTTGGAGCCTAGAACTCTGAGATCAAGGTGTCTTCAAGATTGGCTCCTTCTCAGCTCAGGGATGTAAGGGACGATCAGTCCCAGGCCTCTCTTTGGCTTGTAGATGGTATCTTGTCCCAGTGTCTTTCACATTATCTTCCCTCTATGTCTGTCCCTGTGTCCAAATGTGTGTAATGGACTGAATGTGTCCACCCTAGAATACATATGTTGAAATCCTAATATCAGTGTGATGATATTTGGAGGTGGGGCCTATGGGAGATAATTTGGTCATGAAGGTGGAGCCCCCATGATTGGGCTTAATGGGATTAGTGCCTTTTATATAATAAGAGGTCAGAGAGCTTAGCTGACTCTCTTTCAGCCATGTGATGGTACAACTAGAATCAGCAGTCTGCAACATGGAAGAGGCCCCTCACCAGGGCCTGACCATGCTGGCACCCGATTTTTCACTCAATATTTTCAGTTGCCATGTTTTGTTGTTGTTGTCGAGACGGAGTCTCACTCTGTCGCCCAGGGTAGAGTGGAGTGGTGTCATCATAGCTCACTGCAACCTCCAACTCCTGGGCTCTAAACGATCCTTCTGCCTCAGCCTCCCCAGTAGCTGGGACTATAGGCATGCGCCACCACACCCGGCTACTTTTTTTTTCTTTTTCATAAAAATGGGATCTCACTCTTGCTCAGGCTAGTCTGGAACTCCTGAGCTCAAGCGATCCTCCAACCTCAGCCTCCCAGAGTGCTAGGATTACAGGCGTGAGCCACAGTGCCCGGCCACTCAATATTTTCTAAACCTGTGCATATAGACACTTATAGCTCTATTTCATTTATCTTAACTGCTATTTAGTATCCCATCATATGAATAAACACAATTTATCTATTCCCTTTTACTGATGGGCATTTAGAATGTTTCCCAATTTTTGCTATTACAAATTGTGCTGCAATTAATATTTTATATATATATATATATCTTCTCATGCACATGTAAATTTCTTGAGGAGAGTGGTCTCCTGGTTTTTTTTATTGTGCTGCCCTGTCCATAAAAAGTTTAACTGCCTATCCCCAATATTTCTATATCTATTTATAAATTATATAAATGTCCTATTGTATTAACATGTAATATCCATTATAAAATATAATTTTTTTCTTAAAAGATGAAATAAATACAAAGTTTTGTTATTTCCTTTCCATATCCCATTTGAATTGCTCAGGTATAATGTATAGACATATTCATCATTACTTATATTACAATATTATTATCATACTACATTAATATTATTATGCCAATATAATAATATTACATTATCATATTACTCTCCAAAAACTATAACAATAATTTGCATTCCTTCTAGCAGAATATGAAAATTTCAATTTCTCCACATCCTTACCAACAGTTGATATAAATAGATGCTTTTAACATTTTATTTTGAAAAAAATTTCAAAGCAGCAGAAAAGTTACTAGAATGATACAATAACCTGTTTACCCTTCACCTAGATTCACCAATTATTAACACTTCACCACACTTACCTTCTTTCTCTTTGTCACCCTCTCTTCTTTCCTCCTTCCCATCCTTCTCGTCACACATATTTATTTTTTATTTATATCATTTTTTCCCAAACACTTTCAGAGTAAATTACAGACATCATGACCCTTTAATCCTAAATATTCCCACATGAAGCTCCCAAGAACGAAGACATTCTCTTATGTAACCATGTTAAAATTATCAAATTCAGGAAACTTAACGTTGATGTAGAACTAGAAACTTTACCAATTTTCCCAATTAAGTCCTTTCTAGCAATTTTTTCTGGTCCAGGGTACACATTGCATTTAGCTGCCATGTTTCTTTAGTTCCTTTAGTCTGGAACAGTTAGATCTTAGCTCTTTCTTGTTCATGATAGACATATGTGAAGTGTACGGGACTGTTACTTTTTTTCTTAAATTTGAGTTTGCCTGATGGTTTACACATGATTAGACTGAGTTATGCATTTTTGACAGGAATGCTATATAAGTCATGTTGTATCTTTCTCAGTGAATCTCATTAGGAGGTTGTCAAATTTTAAAAATGCCTGCCAATCTAATGGACATGAAATGGAATTTCACTTTATTTTGTGTTGCCTTGATTGTTCCTGAGATTGAGCATCTTTTTCCATGTTTATGGATCATTTGAATTTCTTCTTCTAGATTTTTTTATAACCTTTTCCCATTTTATTTGAGCTGTGTTTTCCTTATTGTTTTGGCTGAGTTATTTATGGATTATTGACACAGTTATATGTGTCAAAATTGTTCTTCCAAACTGTCATTTGTCTTTTATATTTACTTAGGCCACCCTTTGTTTTGCACAGCTTTAAAATTTTAATGTAGCCTAATTCCACCATATTTTCCTTTATGATTCCTTTTTGTGTCTTGTTAAAAAAAAAATCCTCTCCTATGCCATAAAGATATGCATGTTTATTTCTTATAGTTTTAACATATTGTTGTTCACATTTAATCTTTCATGGTGTGAGAAGGAAATCTAATTTTTTAAAAATGTATATCTGTTTTTTTCAACACCACTATTGAATAACTTGTTCTTTCTCCACCAATTTATAATGACTGTTCTGTCATAAGCCAAGAGCCTGTATGTGCTTGGGTTTCTTTCTGGGTTCTCTAGTCTGTCTTATTACTCTATTTGTCTATCTTTATGTTAATACAAAACTAACTTAATTACTCTAAAATGACTTGCTATGTCATATGTCTTGCTAACTGGTCAGGCTTCTCCTCCTTGTTTCCTTTT
This sequence comes from Cheirogaleus major, assembly GCA_963574435.1. Classification (NCBI taxonomy): domain Eukaryota; kingdom Metazoa; phylum Chordata; class Mammalia; order Primates; family Cheirogaleidae; genus Cheirogaleus; species Cheirogaleus major. Next base: position 49,549 of record CAUYPO010038125.1, on the reverse strand, counting down.
TATTTTTTTATTTCCTTCCCAGAATTATTTTGGCCATTCATGGGCTTTTGACTCTTCTATATGAGTTTTAGAATCAGTTTTTTTAAGGTCCTTAAAACATACATATTGGTGTTTTTATTGGAAGTGTATCGACTTTATGGATTAAGTTCCAGATGATTTAATCTTTATGGTGCCACATGCTTCTGTCCATGAGCATAAGTATGATCTATCTTGTATTTAATCAGACTCTATTTCATGTTCCTCAGTAACATTTTATAATTTTCTCTATAAGAATTCTGCTCATCTTATGTTGAATTTTATTCCTAGAGATCATAGGGGTTTTATTGCTAATGTGACTATTACCTATTTTAAATTGATTATTGCTGGTGTAGAGAAATCTATTAATTTTTATAGGTTAATCTTGCATTTAGTCCCAAATTTCCTTTGTAAATTTTCTTACATTTTTTTGGTAGACAGTTATTTCATCTACAAATACAGTTTTTCCCCTTCCTCTTAAATTTTTATACTTCTTTCTTAACTTACAGCATCAGATATGTCTTCAAATACCTTTCTGATGAATAGTGGTTGAATAATAGTAGTCATAATGGGAGTCATCCTTGTCTTGTTCCTGACTTTAAAGAGTCTCACCATTATGACATTGGTTGTAGGTTTTTGTTGGTACCCAACGTCACATCCCCTCTGTCCATCTCTAAACATCTGCAGCTGTAACAACCATTGCTTGTTCATCCTAACAGCATTTCACCTCAAACATATACCACGTGTCTGTCTTTTGCCCAGTGGCTTTCTCTGCAGTGGCAAGCCTCAGAAACCATAGTTGCCCATCCAGTCCTACTATGGGGATAGCGTAGAAGTTCTGAAATGGGGGTATTAATGCTGCCTGTGGTCATCCCTCAATCAATGTTGGATGGGACCTTATGGATAGATTTCCCAGCCTCTAGTCTTTCTTTCCTCTGATGCACAATTCTTTGTATGCTTCTAGGGGTTTCAGTGGTATTGAGACCTTGTTGCTTATAGCAGCAATCTTGATAACACACCCCTACCTTCCTTGTTTGTTTCATTCTCCTTGTGACCTCACCCCTGCTTCCTGGGTCACCTCCTAAATAGAGTACTCAATACTTTAGTCCTTGTCCTAAGCTCTGTTTTCAAGAAAATCCATAGGGGTGTCTTTTACTTTCCTAGTTTCTAAGAATTTTTATCATGAATTTCTAGTGAATTTTATTGATTATTTTTTCTATCATATCTGTTAAGGTGAGCTTATGTTTCTTTTAATCAGCTAATGTTAATTACTTCAGTAGAATGTCTTCATGTTGAAACATCTTTGTTTTCCTAGGATAAAACTTTCTTAGTCAAAATATGTGAGGTTTTTTTTCTTTTGCTTCATTGTTTTTTGGTTTGGGGGGGGGCGTTTCTTTTTTCCTGTTGGATTTTATTTTCTAATATTTATTTAGGATTTTTGAATTTGTGTTTATAAGTGAGATTCAGATATAATTTTCTTTCCTTATACTGTCTTAATCCAGTCTTCCATAAAACTTGCCTTCTCTCTCTAATATTTCATGTTGGAAAAGGATTACCTATTCTTTGAAGATTTGATAAATTTACTTATAAAGCCACATATGCCTAAGGTCTTTTCTCCAGGCTGAGGGAAAAGCAAGTATGATTTTAAATAATAGATTAAAATTTTTTAGTGGTTATTGATTTGAGTTTTTATCTTCTTGAGGCTATTTTGATTATTTATATTCTTCTGGAAAATTTTCTATTTCATTTAAGTTTTTAAACTTATGAGCCCCAGGTGGTTTAATTTATTAAAATATTATTTATTCTATTCTAGTTTTTAAACTTTCTACCATAAGTATAATTTTGCCTTCTTTTTCATTTCTAGTATTTTTGCACCCTCTCCTGTTTCCCTTTACCAGCCTTGCTAGTACTTTCCCTTTTTGATTAGTATCTTCAAAGGGCCAGCTTTTCCTTGTGATCCTTTTTATTCTGTCTGTCTTCTAGATTATTAATTTCCTCCGATTGTGACCACATCCTGGTTGAGAGGCTGTGTCTGCTTCTACCTGCTATTCCAGGCACGCAGCTTTACATAAGCTTCTCACGGGCCGCGAGCACATCTTTTTCTAGCCCAGTTTAATTTGTATGTCACTTACGCTTTGGGAATTATACTCCTGGCCACTTCTGCCAATCCTCAGACCCAGAACCCAACCAGCCTACAACTTTAGCCCCAATTACTGCATTGTGTTTCTATTTAGTTATGATCCATGAGGGTTTTTATCTTAATTTTAAGCACAGCTATATTTTAAATTTTTTCTTTTGTTACATTTTATCTGTAATTATATTGCCTTCTATTTTAGGAATGGTGGTTAAAGTGTAAACTCCTGGCACCATCTTGACTGAAAGTCAAGATTCCTGTTCTAATTCTCTTTAGAATTAGAAGCTATTTAACTGTTGAGAAAAATGAAAATTATTCTTATCAAGAAGTCTAACGATTTTCATCCTTTGGTGCTCTGCTTGGTTCTTTAAGGACTAGTCTTTATCTGAGTTTTCCAGGATGACAATCTGTGTGCTGGTTTGTGTGCAGTTCTGGATGTAAATGTAGCCTCTTTCCTAAAGTGCATTTGTAATTTGGCTTCTGTTTGTCATTAATTGTTGCCCTTTTCAAAATATTTATTTTTCTTAAATGATGTGACAATACTTATTTGGATGGTTTTACAAACTACATATACCATTTCATATGTTCCAAGAGTAATTGTTACCTTTATAAGAGAGAACATGGCTAATTTCCTATGTCAGTAATAAATTCATTTCAGTGTTTGGAGAAACCTGTTTATCCCTTTGGAGTATGAACTGTCTTAAGTCATCTTCTGTTTTTCTTTTTTTAAAAATCCAAAAGATAGTCTTTGATGGGCCTTACTTTGTAAGTCTGTTGTATCCCTTTTGCTATTATAACTGACGTAAGTTCCTGGGTTTTGGAGCTAGACACATATGTGGAAGTGGAACCTAAAAGAGAGTCTTAATTTCAACCCAGTCAATGGGCTTCAGGAAGTCTGTGAACTCCCTGAAATCATTAACAAAAAACATCAGTGATGTGAGGTTTTCAATAGTAACCATAGCCTTCGTTGGATTCTCAAGGAGCCTGTGATTTAAGGAAAGGTTCAGCACCATTTTCATGAATGAAGGTGTTTTTTGTTTTTCTTTTTTTTTTTGCTGGCCAACACAGGATTTAATCATACATAAAGATTTAAGAGAAACAGTTGCAGATCTGGTTGGTTATAGCATTTTGGAAATTCTGGAGGGACTTCTAGACTCATTCACTCTAATTTCATCCTTATCCTTAGTTCTTTAATGCTTCTCTCAGGGCTAGTATATCATTACAAAAGCACCATCTTTAGTAGAGTCCTGATAATGCTTTCTTTCACATTTGTAATTATGTTGGCAGTAATCTCTTCTGCATGGTGTTTCCTTATCTGAAAAATGGAGAAAATAATACTTCCTTCAAAGGGTTGTGTTCTAGGCCCTGGAGAATTAGGGATTTCTCCCCCTTTCTAGGGAAGACCGTGCATTGATTCACTCATCTCTGTGAATTAGGAATTGCAACATACCAAAAAAGAGAGTGGCCAAAAGGGAATCATTCCTATCGTTCCCTATCCGATATGGTGCTAGTGTCCAGATATTACCCACAGTATTTCTGCCCTTTTCTCAAAGAACCCCTTTTTCTGGGCCCCAGAGTTTAGTATGGCTCACTTGGCAGTGGGACAGGTGACAGAATGTGCCTATAAACAGCTGGGCCTCTGCCAGCCTTAGCGGGTGACCACTGGTGCGGAATGTGGTGACAGGAAGCAGAGATGTGTTTTCCCTTGACAACCCCTCCATCAATCCCCTTAGGGCAGAAATCAGGGTTCATGGGGACATCGAGTGACTAGTCTCTTACTCATTAGGAGCAAGTTGTTCTTTATACTATTGTCTGTTATCTATTGTTGCATTACAAATTACCAACCAAAATCTAACAGCTTAAAACAACAAGCATTTATTATTTCACACAATTTCCAAGGATCAGGATTTGGGGAGCCACACAGCTGGATAGTTCTGGCCTTGGGTCTCTCATAAGGTTCCAGTTCAGCAGCCGGCCAGGTGTGCAGTCGTCTGAAGTCTTGACTGGGGCTAGAGGATCTGCTTGCAAGCTCACTGATGCAGCTGTCAGTGGGGGCCTTTCTGTAAGGCTGCTCAAGACAAAGTAGCTGGCTCCCTCCAGAGCAAGTGATCAGCAGAGAAAGAGAGAGAGAGACAGAGAGAGAGAAGAGAGAACAAGAGCTCTGTGGAAACTATGGTACCTTTTACTACCTAGCCTCGAAAGTTGCACAACACTCCTGCTTTATTCTGCTCATTAGAACCGAGTCACTAAGTCCAGCTCACGCCAAAAGGGAAACAAAAATTAAGCTCTACTTCTTGAAGGGAAGTGTGTCAAGGAATTTGTGAACATAATTTCTAAACCACCACGATGATTATGGAAAATAAAAATGTAAGCAAGCATGACTTCTAAACCAAAAGGCAGGGGATTTGCTGCATGTTCTCCTTGTTGCAGATAGGCCACCGATTTCCTAGATGGGACACATAGACCTAGTGACCTTGGCTTAACAAAGATAGACAATTCCCATGACCTATTAATCTTGTCTACTTTCCTGGAAAGGAAAATTGTTGCAGACCTCATGAGGGAATATTTTTCAAGAGTTTCCCTTAGCAGATTGTTGTAAGGATTAATTGAGATAATGAATGTAGTGCCTGACCCCTAAAAAGTGTTCATTAAATGGTAGCTGTCATCCTTTCACCAAGACTTACTGACTCTGCCTCTGAAATCTCTTCATCTCCTCATCTAACCTCCTTTCCCACCTGTTTTTGACTTCATCTGCACTACCACAATAGAAGCCCTGTTTCCCTCCTTGTTTTCAGCCTCCTTGACATCTTCTTTGTTTTATGCAAGACATGTTTGTCTTTAAATCTCTACTCCTGAGACAGTGAAACTCTGAACCAATTTGACTGAGGTTTGTGTGGTGGGGGGCAGTTAAGGGAAAAACAAGGATGAGAGAGAGATAAAAATGTCATCCAGCCACAGTGGAAAATTGTCCTGGCATGGTTTCATGCAGAATGGAGAGAGGGGGATTGATGTTAAAAATGAGCTTCCCTGTCAACTTAAACAGACACCTTACTCTGGTTTGATGACACATTGAATCATCCCATCTTTGGCAATATTTTCATAGGTCATTGAGTTTGTAGTTCATATTCTAGTTCTGAGTCTAGCATTGACATCTGCTTGAGTATTTTAGCAGTTAAACTAGTGCTCTACGCAAAATTTCCTTCCAAGCAAGACTTTTAAGGTCTAGTTAGAACTCCTGGGTGATCTATTGTGTTCATATCAGGGTAACACAGCTCTTCGATGTACATGCATTGGGTTATAAAATGCTGTGTAAATGTCGAGTACCAAGATTAATTGCTGGTGTATATTTCTGTGCATGACACAGGCACAGAAAGTTTTTTTAGTCAGTGAGGTGAAACAATGGTGGGCCTTCAAGGCACCATCCACTCTGTTAACTCCAATCCTTTCCCACTGGCCAGCTTATGGATGGATTTTCTAAGGAATTAATGATTAATAGCTGCCAACCCAGACTGTTCTCCCAGACTCATTTTTAAGTAATTTGCAGGTCTTCTTCCCTGAGTCATGTCATGTTTTCTGTTGTGTTGTTTCAACTTTTACCTCCTCTTGAATTTATGGTCATCCACTTTTAAAATGTATGTCATTAACAACTGTGGAATATTCTTCCATCCCAAACAGAGGCAATTGGTCCTGTGCGTAAGAATAGTCTCTGGTGCAAGCATGCCTAAGTGTCAAATTGTTACTATGCCAGCCACTTTCTAGCTATGATATCTTGGGCAATTTAACTTCTTCGTCCCTTGATTTCCTCATCTTAAAAGATGGGGATAATAATCACCATACGTTTGCTTTAAAAAAATCAATAGTTAATATATGTAAAACACTCAGAACAGTTCCTGGCACATGTTGGCTATTATTATTATCTAAAGAATGTGGGTAGGATCACTGTATTCTCTGGTGAATACATCAGGAGAATTTGTATTAAGTGGAAACTTATAAATGAACATTTTTACGGGTTATATCCCAATTAATCTTGGCAAACTAAACTGTGGAAACAGAATTAGCCCAGAGAGAAGTTTGAAATTCTTCCCATCACAAGGAAGGCCCAGCTCTGATTTTTAATTATTAATACATAATGGAGAAATAAGATTGTTGGCTGTGATGTGCAGTGGGTTTATAGAAAACAAGAAAAGTAGCTCAGCATAATTGGGGACAGTAATTTGAGGAAGAATAACCTGTCTTCAAGCATTGATTCTTCTCCAGAGAGATGATTCGAATTGTCCCTACTTTGGATGGACAGATTCCATTGGACAGAATTTGTCCCAAGCCACGTCGAAGTTGGTTGGCTTCTCTTTTGTCCACTCCATGTACTGTTCCCTTCCACTTATGCACCACTGTTTGTCCAGTGACCTGTGACTATAGTAATGGGATTACTTTCTCCTCTAATACCTACTCAGCATGACCCTTGCAGCTGATATGAGAAAAGATTGGTTGGAACAATTTTCCTTAAAATTTGACTTATGTGATGGGCCTGAAGGATTAATGAACTTCTATTTGGCCTATTCAGTATATTCTACTCCTTACATTCCAGAAACATAGTACACAGTGCCAAAGATACCCAGCATAAGTAAATACAGTTTTTCTGTCTAATAATAATAAGTTCACTCACTCTCCCCCAAAGGTGTGCCCATGTGGAAGCCATACCTAGACACTGCACTGCAGAACTGTATCAGTGTTCAAGGTTAGGGTTCAGGAAGTTGTATGGTTAACAAACAGACCAGGTGATTCCTGTGCAGCCAGGCTTTGGAGAACAACTCAAAAAAATTATAGAACCAAACCAAATTTTTTAATTAGTAAAAACTATACTAATGACCATCTTCAAAAAAGAATATAATCAAAAGAAATAATCCTTTGGTCTTCAAATATTTCACTGATCACTCAGAAAAAAAAAATATATATATATACTATCTTTTGCTCTGTTCATGGTCATAAATTCATTCTTATAACACCTCTACCAATGTAATGTTCTTGCATTCAGCAAAAGTTCCTGTCATATAGTAGGATGACTCCAACCTTTTTTACCTGTTATTCTCATCCCCATTTTGCCAATAAAGATGTAGAAGCTGAAGCCCAAAGTCCCATCACTGGTAAATGATGGGAATAGATTCTTTTGTTCTGGTCACCTTGGTCACACAAGACATGACTTTATATATTATTTCTCTCTGGACCCCCATGTATCCCAAGAATGCTATTGAGCAGTAACACCCTGGGTCCAAATCAGGTGGAATACAAGAGAAATTCAGATTTGGCACCCTTTAGTGGCAATTTTATGAATATACTAAAGATATCCTCAAAAGCAAAGCACTATACCTTCTCATGGAATATCTTATTTAACTTTGGTAAGATTAGAAGTGCCGTTTGACTGTGTGCACCAAGGACCTCTGTGTAGATTCCCCACAGTTGAAGTCCAAAGCGAAGAACTACTGACTTTATAAAAATCAATATATGTATCAATACACTTTGAAGAGTGGCTATTACTAATGTAAATTTTGAATAACCTCATTAGAAGATAACTGTGAATCATGTAGACTTCACACCTGGTCGTAATGACTTTGAAACACAGATAAGCCAATTGGCACTTGGGCAAAGGATGTTTTATTTTATTTACTTCAAATCAAAACTAATGACCCAGGCAAATTAAATGAACCCAAAAAGTTTCATTAACCATGATGAGGCTTCTCTGGAGAAATCCTATGTGTCTCTCTGTAAATGGGCCAATTCCTCCATAAATGTTACATGTGACTTAAGCTCCCAGGGTGCAAATAAGAAGAGGCAGCCAGAGAGGAGATATGCATGGATTTTGTGGGTGAAGCTCTCAAGTTAGATCCAGTTTCTAAGTTCCCCTGTAAAGAGGAATGGGCTTCTTTCTCAGATACTAAGGCTGCTCTGAACTTGTAGAATAACTGGTTCCTAAACACAGAACATAAACTCCCCTCTAAGATAAAGGTCTCCTCTACTTAAAGCCAAGACTTAAAAAGACCTTCCCAAGGGTAAAGTAATTTCGGCAGGTACTGAAATGATGGGATATCTGTCTGGGTTTGAGTTACCCCCAGGTCAGCTTTGCTGCTTGGGGAGAGTCCAGCAAAAGGACCACTCCTGGGATTCCTTTTGTAAAAACCATAAAGCCCCTTTCTCTAGGGAGGACCAGCCCGGATGCCTTCTCAATATTTGCATATGGCTTTAAGGGCAAGACAGGACAGGTTTTTTTTCCTGCCGTATCCCTGGGACCCTGCACAGTGTCCAGCGTATAATTCTACAAATAATTTCTGATTGATGGAGATCCCCCAACCCAAGGAACTCCACTCTTGACCAGCTCCCGCTACTTTGTCTCACCCTTTTCCATTGCTTATGACCTCCGAGACTCAGAAGAAAAACTGACACGAAACCACACGCCTGGGTGCTATCCCTGCAGTTACTTTCTATACCAGAGAGTCTAGCTGGCAATACCATGTGAGGGGGTCCAGGGGGAGGGTTCCAAGCAGGAGGTCTGGTGCCTCCGCCCCACTGAGAGCCGCTGAAGCCCTCACTCGTCAGTAGCAGAGGGGATGGGCTCCTTCTTGCAGGTGCCGTGCTTGGCTCGGTGTCGCTGGAGGTGATTGGACCGGGTGAAGGCCTGGCAGCAGTCCTCGCACTGGTAGGGCCTCTCCCCGTTGTGCATGCGGATGTGCTGGGCCAGCTCCGAGGCGATGCGGAAGGCTTTGCCGCACTCGGCGCAGAGGAACCCCTTCTCCCCGGAGTGGATCTGTTGGTGCCGCTTCAGGGTGGAGGAGCGGGCAAAGGCCTGGCCACACTCTGCGCAAGGAAAGGGCCGCTCGCCGGTGTGGATACGCTGGTGGCGCACGAGGCGCGAGGGCTGCGCGAAGGCCACACCGCAGTCGGCGCACTTGAAGGGCCTCTGGCCGGTGTGCAGCGTCTGGTGCTCGTACAGGTTGGAGGATTTGGTGAAGCACTTGCCGCAGGTGAGGCAGGGGAAGGGCCGCTCGCCCGAGTGCACGCGCTGGTGCTCCACCATTCTGCTGGCCACGGCGAACTCCCGGTCGCAGGCGGGGCAGCGGAAGGGCTTCGCGCCCAGGTGCGTGCGCTGGTGGCGCAGCAGCGACAGCGGCTTGTTGAAAGTCAGGCCGCACTCGGCGCACGGGAAGGGCTTGTTGTTGCTGTGCATGTTGCGCTGGTGTTTGCGCAGGTCCGAGGAGCGCACGAAGGCCTTTCCGCAGTCCGGGCACGGGTAGGGTTTCTCGCCAGTGTGGGTGCGGATGTGCTTGCGGTGGTCGGAGGACCAGGTGTAGGCCTTGTCGCAGAAGGGGCACCGGTAGGGCCGTTCGCCCGTGTGCAGGCGCCGGTGCTGCTGGAGCGTGCCCCGGTGGGAGTAGGCCTTCCCGCACAGCTCGCACGCGTGCGGCTTGGCGCCGCCCCGCGTCTCCGCCGGGCTCGGCGGTTTGCTGGGCTTCTGGAAGGCCTGGCCGGCTCGCAGGCACCTGTAGGGACGCGCCTCCACCTGCCCGTCCTCCCGCGCGCCCGCTTGGTTCTGGCCCTTCCTGCTAAGACGCGCTTTTGCCAGCACCACGGCTGCCAGGCTGGCCGGGACGGCAGACCCCTGGGCGGGTGTGTGTGTCTCCCGCGTGGGGAGGTCCCAACTGCTCCCTGGCCTGGGGAAACACGCCGGGGAAGAGATGTCTGGGGACGCTTCGACATCTTTCTGCGCACAAGAATACTTTCCAGTGCCCGGTAAGCTGGATGGGACATCCGCAGCTGCATCCTGGTTTGCACTCCTGTATCCATCGTCGCCCGCAGGTAGTGAGTCCCTAGGAGGTTGCATCTGACCTAACAACTTATAAGAGAGGCCTCTGGGAAGGGTACCTACGGTCTGGGTGATCTTTGACACCTCTCTTCCCCAACCGGCCTTCCCAGGCATCTCCGTCACTTTATGCCCCACGCCCTTGCCACTGAAGTTGTCAGAGAATTTCTCTTCCTCTTTCCCGGGTGGATGCTGGGACGCTGCATTGTCGTGAGTTGCTGGGGAGCTGCCCCTTGGACAGGCCGCCAAGTCCCCAGTGCCCTCTTTATCTGCTGTCTCCCCACCATCCTCCTCCTCACTGTCTAAGTTCATGCTTAGCATCTGGCCGTCATGAGCCCCCTCAGTCAAGCTGCAGAGAGGGGACACTTCGCCCCACTTGTCCTGGGAGTCCACTTGTGCCATGATGTTCAGGCACTTCTGTTGCCCACTCCTCCTAGGAAGAACCTTTGCTTGGCTCAGGATACCTGAAAATAGGAGAATGTGAAGAGGAAATCACAAAGAATGTACTTAATTACATTCCTGACCAGAGGACCGAGGTTCTCACTATAGCCGTTTCCCACCGGTCTGGGTGCCGGGCATATTGTTGAGCCTCCCTGGGGAAGGGGAGCTGGCCCTACTGAAAATTCCACAGTCATCCTTAGTACCTCTGGCGATCCCACTGGCTAGGATTAGGGTTAGGTTTAGGGTTCAGATAGATACTATCATTATTATATTATTATTTCCATTTTATAGACCAGGAAACTGAGGCTTAAGGACACTTACCTGCCCGAGGCCACACAGCTCATGGACAGCAGCCCTGGGGTTTCTCTCTAGTTTCAAGGCTATTATGTTAGGCCCTGAGCCATACTGCCTCCCAGCTGTGGCCTCCAGACTGAGGCCTGCCCTGGGGCTGGGCCCTGCCCAAGAGCAGCCACAGCGTGCTGGCTGGGAGAGCTGCTGCTTTCTGCAGGCATCAAAGCCCCTTGTGTTTTCTGGGCCAAGGAACCTTGGCTATGAGGCCTCACCGCTGGGCTCCTCCCTGCTCTCATTGACCCAGATTGCCCCCGCAGGAGGGAGAGGCCAGTGCCAGCTGTCGGAGCCAGGACCCACGCTGCAGAGGCCACTGCCTGGGGTGGTCGACAGTATTAGTCACCGAGTATTTACCTTCCGACAGCGTTCTCTCTGCCTCCGCCCACCTTCCACTGCCTTCTCAGAAGGGATAAGGGGAGTTCTCAATCTTTGTACTTGGTGGGTCCTGTTACCCTATCCCCATCCCATCAAACTGTCCTTCCCAGCCCCTTGCCTGATCACAAGCCCGGTTATAGTGTATGGATGGAGTGGGAAGCAGTAGGGGGGAATCTGCACTTTCTGTTCTGGGTACGGAAGCTGCAGATGGAGGGAGGACACATTGCAGTCATGACGGGCATTCAGCGTCTCATGTCCCTTTGTGCCCTCAAGCCCAGGGGCCACTCCTCTTCCCTTGCTGCTCTGTCTCCATCACATATCAGAGGGTTGCTGCCATGCCTTTTGACAGGGACCCAGGATTGACATATTTTCAGCAGAGTGGATCTTAGAAATTGGATGTGTGTGTGTGTGTGTAGTTATTAATAATACAGAAGACACACCACTAGCCAACTTTATATGACTTAGACCAGCTAGCCTGATCAGGGGCTGTGGTCCCCCAGCAGGGACAGCAAGGGATGCTGGATTTGTGTGGAACTGATTTCTTAGGTCTCATTCTCTCTCTGCAGCAACATGCTGTTCATGTTCCTGTGGCACTGTTCACAGGTCAGTTACTTCACCCACTCCCCAGCCGAGCTCCGGTGCACATGCCCCATTCTCCGCGGCCTGTGTCTCGTTCCCTTCCTCTGGGCCAACAGGTGAGCCTCGGTAGGGCAGCGGCAGCCCTCCACTAGCTAGCCAACCCCTTCTCGGGAGCCTGGGGAGACTGCCTTTGCAGATGGGGAGCCCCTCCTCTGTCTGAAGCCATATCCCTAGAGCATACGTCCTGCTTTCCTTCTTCTGTACCTACCAACGGCTCTCTCTCAACCGCCAGGAAAACCTGGAGGAGGGCAGGGGGGCCCTGGGTGGGATTTCCTGGCAATGTCTGCACAGATATACCTGGTCTGGAAGAGGAACACTGATGCCGTGGAGTGGCTGGCCCCTCTGCTCTCCAGATGTGCTGGCCCCAGAAGCTGTCAGAGCACAGCCTTTTCCTGGAACTTTGTCTGCACTCACCAAGTGTAGGCTCTGGCTCTCCCACCTCACACATGGGCACTTTGCAGAAGTCTAGACTACGGGCTTCTTCCAGCTCTGGCCCCTGCCCCTCTTCCTTGGTCCTTCCAGGTTGTACCAAGTCCATCGCAGGGCAGCCACCTCTCACGTTCTCCTCTGCCCACCATGTCAGGCCTTGCTCTCCACCTCTGGCTCAGACACAGACAGTTGCTTACCTGGGAAATGCAGACAGCAGCAGCGTGGGGCTCCTGCCCTGGGTTCTGTGACACGTGGCCTCTCAGCAACAGGAACCAGAGTTGGGTACAAATCAGCAGAGATGGTGTCTCTGTCTCTTATGCTTTTGTGTCCAGTCCAGCAGCTGCAGAGAGAGCCTCAGGAGGTGGGGCCAGTGTAATACACTCAACCTTCCTGCCTGCATCCAGAGAGCAGCCTGGGAAATGGAGTGGGGCTGCCCTCTCTCACTGCCTGAACCGATCCTCGCTCCGTACTGTCTGCTCCCGCCTCCCCTCCCTGCCAGAGCCAGCCTCCCTCCCTCCCCCTTCCCTCCCTCCCTCAGTCCTCCTGCAGGTGGCCCTGTGCCTCCTGTTCACTCTCACTCCTTCCTCCCACAGAGCAAGCAGTCCATCCTTCACTTCAGCCCTGGTATACCCATGGGCCACTTGTCATGTGTGAGCTTCCTGAGCAGCTTTTTCTCTCCCTGAGAGGCAGAACAAAGTACTTGGCCTATACTTCCACTTCCCCTATGCTGGTACCCACCTTTTGCAGAACTGTGGATTGAGCCAGGGTGAGGGTTCCCAGAATTCTTTGCAGCAGCCCAATCATTGGCTCAAAGATGCCCACAGCCATTAAACTGGGGGGTGGGGGTACAGGGAAATCGTTTTCTGCTTTGTTCAGACAGATGCCAGGTATGCCTGGGTCCTCTCTTCATCTCTCAGCACTGCTTGCCAGGCAGGTTCATTCTGAAGGGAAGGGTTGGCTCAGGATAGAAGACTCACTATGTTCAGAATGTATACCCACTCAAGTCTAATGAGCGATTTATTAGGATGACCATTCAGGACATTAAAATAGGAGATGGAAGTATGGAACCTATGATGTCACTAGGTGGCCAAAAACTATACTGGCTGACAGCAGGGCCTGCATTTATGTTTGAATCTTACCACTCACTGGCCCTGTGGCCTTGGGCAAGTTCCTTAACCTCTGTGTGCCTTAACTGCTCATCTGCAAAATGGGGCTCGGGATAGTATTGCCATCATGGAGGTCTTGGGAGGATTGAATGAGATAAAGAGCTTGTAAAGAGCTTAGCACAGTGTGTGGAACAGAGCAAATGCCCAGAAAAGTTAGCTGCCATCATTGTTATTATTGTTATTATTATCTTTGCTGTATCTAGGGAAGACAGGGTTCCTGGGGCTCCTTTTATGTCCCCATGGCCCTGTGTGAGCTGAAACTCTGATAGGAATACTGGCACCCAGCACACTTTTCTGAACAGCAATTTTCAGAGTGTGATCCGGAGAAGCAGGTTCCTCTGCCCCTGGGTGTTTTATGGGTGTGGCTTCAGAGGGACGAGACAGGCAACAGGGACACGCCTGAAGGTCTGTGGGTCTGAACATCTGGAACAGGGATCAAATCCTGATGAACATAGAGCCCCCAGAATAAAGTGCAGAATGTAGCAGATATGTGGGCATGCACTCTTCTAGCAAGAGGATCCTTGGCAGTCATCTGTTTCTCAAAGCGCCATGATCCAAGGAAGGTTGAGAACCATTGGCACTGAGGAGGGCGTGGGATCGGAAGAGCAGGTAAATCCTTAAAATAACTCCCATAGCAACGTTTCAGATGGTGTTGCAACCAACCCATATCCCAACTCTGTTGTTCAAATGTCCCAAGTGGCCATATTGTACAGGCTTTGGGATTCAGATACCTTTGGCAAGAAAGTACCTAATTCCTCGTGGATTGGTAGAGGGGCCTGCGGAGGTGGAAGCTGGAGCTGGGATGAGTGTGTGTGTGTTCATCTTGCAGCCTCGCAGCAGTGGTGCACCTTCATCGAGCATTTGTGAGTGCCAACACTGTGCTCGCACACCACACACGATGTCTAAGTCTGTACTTGAGCCACTGTGACCTAAGATTTCCAAACACTGTCCCTCGGAGCCTGCATCCTTGGCTCCGCCTGACTTCCCCTTTATTTCCTCCTGGAAACCCTTAGTCCTTCCACTCCAAGGCTGTGTGACCTGCATACATGTGGTCACTGTGGTCACTGCCTCAGAAGACATTCTGCTCCCAAACAGATGGCTCCCACACATGCCTACCCATTCTTGTCCAGCCGTGACAGCCTGTTTTCCATCATGCTTTCTTTCTAGAAACTGTAACAGTTGACTAGTTATCATATATCTTGGGACCTCCGTGTTAAACTGCACACGTGACTCCTTAGTTTTCAAGACACTCTGGTGTTTCCATCTCACTGGTATGGGATGGGCCACCTTGAGACAAATGGGACCAGGAGTGGCCTGGACACTGGCCTGGCTTGCTGGATAACATCTCCCTGAGTCACCTACCCTGAGAGGTCCCCCAAGCCATCTTACAAACCCTGCTTTGAAGTGTCACGTACCTTTTCTGTCTATGAGGCGTCACCGTCCTCACGAGTCATACTCAGGGGGCTGATCGGGTCTCGGAACTGAACTCTGGGTCTTGCTTGGACCAGTGGTCAACCTACTGCTCAGTTCCCTGGGGACAGGAGTCCCCTTCGTTTCCCGGGTGCTTTTCACTCTTGACAGCACGAGTACATTCACCGTCTCATTTAGTTTGCCCAACAGTCGCTATAAGACCCTCTAGCCATGAGAGTTGAAGGGCCTTTCCCTAAAGGTCACATCATTTTCCTTCTTTTAAGAACTTTTGGGATCTGTGTCATTCTGCCCATTCTCTTATATGGAAACAAGAGAGGTGTTTTATTTATTTATTTATTTAATTTTTTTTTTTTAAATGTTAAATTGCCTTAATACATACCTTGTTTTGTTGTGTTTATTCATCTGTCGTGATGTGCAAGTCTGACTTTAAAATCTGGCATTTCTCCTGTGCTGCCCTGGCTGGCAGTGATAAAAACAAGGGCCTACCTTCCAGGCTTAAAAGGGAAGAGAGGAGAGATTGGGCAAGGAGCCCAGGCAGCGGGGACAGGGAAGGGCATCTGGCCCCTGCAGGAACTCCATGGTGCAACGCAGAGACTGGACAGGTGGGGTCCAGGGACACGGTGGAACATGGACCACACTGGCCCTCCCTCGTGGGGGACGCCTTGGGCTCCTGGCTGAGTTTTCGAACCGTGGCCGAGTCTGGACACTGGGTGGAGTTGTGACCCAGGGGACCTGAGAAGCTTCCCTCATTCTGTCGATGGGACTCTGAAGCCAGCCCCCTTTCCTGAAGCTTCCCCATGCTCTGCTGCCAGCAGTCATTGTCTCGCTCTGCTGAGCTGCTTCCAAACAGTGGGAGCGATTGGTGAAGTGCCACCCAATCTGCTCCCTGCCCCCGCCCTTCATCATCCTTGAGGAACATTCATGGAGCCACTAATACTATTGTTTTTCTCTCAGGCATTAAACTTTGTCGAGTAAGAATATACACGCAGAAGGCAGAATTGTAGGGGGGACAGGAACTCAGTACACAGTCTTGAGTCAGAAAGGCCTGGCTTTAAACCCCAGTTCTATTTGTTCAATGACCTTGGTCAGGTTACTTTTCTTCTCTGAGCCTCAGGCTTCCCGTCTGTAAAATGGGAATAAGAATACCTTCATGACAAGGTTGTTGTAAAAATAACCTGAAACACTATTTTAAAAGCACTTAGCCCAGTGTTAGCCATATGGTGGTTTTTCAATAAATTATAACCCTTATTATTTTTATCCCATAGGTAGTGGGAGCTTGCTGATTGATGTCTTTATCCCAGCCCTGTTCTTCCAGAATGCTTGCCCTCAATTACTGTGTTTCTAGAAGCATGCCATTCTTCCAGCTCTGATTCTGGTCTCCTGGCCCCAAACAGTCACACTGAGGGACTGGCCAAGCAGCCTTTTTTGAGGCCAGTAATGTTCCCAGAGGAGAAATGTCATAAACTTGGGCCCTGCCTGCTGCGCTACACTCAGCACATATGGCAACGAATGCCAGGATGGAAGGTTTGTGCTCTAGACGGGATGACAGGACATGGCCATGATGACACACGTCAGTACTTCCTGGCACCTCCTGCAGAATAGCGCCAGGCAGAGGGCCTTCTCCTCACTAACTCAATGCCGCCAGCCCCCGTGGAGGTGCGCAGTGTAGTGACCTGGAGTCGGGCTACTTGGGTAAATCCTGTTTCTACCACCTGCTGCATGAGTGAGCAAGTTACTTAAACTTCCTGTGCCTCAGTTTCTTTATCTGTAATTTATGACTAATAATAGTATCTACTTCAGAGAGTGTTTATGGGGATTAAATGAGATGATGTACTTTGCAGAGTATGAGGGATGGGCAAACATCCAGTCAATATTAGCTAATAATAATATAATTTGGGGTGCGGGACTCACCTGTACTTCTAGTCCAAATAGCAGAGTAACCCCTCTGGTCTCCACCATCTCCTCAAGTTGTCCTAAGGCTTTACCCTGTGGGTGAGCTGTAACCAGGTCCCACTGGGGCAGTGATCACTAGAGCCCCTTGGGTGAGCTCCAAGAAGACCAGCCCTCTCCAAGCACCTCGAGACCCACATTGTGACGTGTGGCCCTCCCAGGTGACCACCCTGGCCCATGCTACAGGAGGATGAATGGCAGGCAGCAGGATAGGCATGGAGCCCTCTGGGTACAAGAGGTGGAAGATTCACATTCTCTGTTGGCATAGCAACACATTTCCTTGGCCCAGAGAATAACAAACCTTTCCAGGCCACAGAGACTTCAAGCCTCTCCTCCTCCACATTCCACCTCAACCTTGAGACCTTGTAGAAGTCAAAGAAAGAATACCACAAATGAGACTTCTGGGAATCTCCTGTACTTCAGGTTTACTTTCCGTCTTTGCTGGTGCTTCTTGGATCAGAGACGGGAGATCTGGGGAGGTTAGAAGGGAAGACACTGCAAATCTTTAATTAATGAACAAATTGCAACAGAACCCTCTGATCTCTTGTATCAGTGAGACTCCTTTAACTGAGGATTACCAGAGCCCTGGGGCATGAGGAAACTGTTGGGAATTGAAAAAGAAAAGAAAAGAAAAGAAAGGCATCAATTTCAGAATTTTAAATGAAGAGATTTTAGAAATTATCTAATGCAGAGTCTCTATTTAACCAGTGTTGAGATACAAGTATTCATTTATTCGTTCCATTATTCATTCCTCAAAAATTTAGTAAGCCTTGCTATGTCAATATTTTTCAAACTGCAGGACACAACCTGTGAATAGGACAGGGAATCACTTTATAAACCCATACATACGTGCGTGGGGTTATAATGAAAACTATATTTCATACTCTGGTTTGCTTTGTTTCTTGGTCAAAAACATTTGAGAAACACTGTACTTTGCATCAACCCTGTAGCGCGTAAGAATGACCCGGAGACCTGGTTAAATGTGATGACTTCAGGGCCACACTCCGAGAGAGTCTTCAGGTCCAAGTGGGCCCCAGATTCTGCATGACTCTGAGGCATGAGCCCCGACTATACCAAGAAGCACTTCTCAGAGCCAGACGCCGAGCCACCGGGATACAGAGGCACCGGGCGGTGTCCTGCGTCGCAGGGCTTCGCAGTGTGTGGAGCACTCGGAGCCACTGGCGACAATGCTAACCTGGGCGGGCCTGCTGCGGGTAGCAAGAAGGAGGAATTGGCTTTGCTTAGGCTTTGGGGAAGTCTTCCCAAAAGAGATTCCCTTTGATTGACCTTGAAGGATGAGTTTGAGCTTGCCAAGCAAAGAAGAGGAGGGAGGGGCCTCGCCACAGTCAGGAATCCCCCACCGGAGTCCTTGATCCTCGCTGTCCTCCTTCCCGCAGGTGCGGCCCGCGGCCCTGCGCGACTCTGCACGGGGCTGGGGCCCGGCTCTCGGGCTCCCCCTCTGGCTCGCTTGAACATTGCCGCGGGGATCCCGGCTTCTGCAGCTGCTGCCGCCGAGCTCCTGGCTCCTCTGTCCTCCCAGGTCACACCACCTACAGGCGCTGGCCGGGGTACAAGGGGCCTTTTCTTTCCAAGGCCCCCATCAAACACACACGCCTTTCCTTGCAGCTGTCTAGCTCGGCTGCCTGAACACAGAGGTAATTCACAGGAGACGTGGAGGGGCGTTTGAGGTTTCCACTAAAACACACCTCCCTTTTCCCTTTGCAACTGCTGCACTGATCATAACCGGAGAGGACCTCTCTCCATAGTGCTCTGGCCATGGGTGTGAAGCCGTTTCTTGAAAGAGATTTCCTTTAGGGCTGCAGGAATGCGGTATTCCTCTGTATGCGTGGATTCCCCGGCCAGGGTGAACTGAGGCCCGGAGCTGCCTCCTACCAGGCAGTGAGCGCGTCTGCTCTTTGGAAAGACCATGAAAACCACTGGGAAATCTAACTGCAGTGGGCGTGGAGATAAAAAACATGAACAAACACAATTATAAGTCAGGTATACAAAAAATAAAGACACACTTTGCACAATTTTATATTATTGTATTTGAAAACAATGAAACAAATTACATTCTTCTATCTATATAAAGTTAAAATCTTACATTCAAAATAAGAAAGATCAACAATCTGCTAATGGTGGGGCCTCATCAGATGAGAGTGTCTTGGCCTGCTGCCCCCGGTGCCCCCCCCCACTTGAGGAGACAGACTCCATTTGACAACCAGCCACCCCTACCCCAGGGGCTCTGGCCAGAGGGGGAGGGACAGAGGAGTGATGGCACCAGGCCGGGCTATTCTGGGGAACTCGGAGTGTCCAGGCTTCTGCTCTTAAGCCAGGTTTCTTCCTGCAGGAGGGCGTGGAGGGTGAGCAAGGGCAGAGGCCCTTTGCACAGAGATGTGCAGTCCCTCTCTTCCAGGAAGCCCACACCCTCGTGCAGTCTCACCAGCCTGTCTCTGTGGGTGGGAAAGTGCAGAGGAAAAGCTGAATTAGAGCCCCAAGAGCACTGAATCAGAGAGGGGAGAGTGAGCTGGGGCTGGTGTCATAGAACCTGTCACCTGGTCTCCACCCCAAGGTTGCAGCCGCACAGCCTGGCCACAGGCTGGCTTTCACATAACTCGTTCGTGGGCAGTGCTAGGGACAGATCTGAGTTCTCGCTCTGGGGAGGCCCTTTCCCTAGACCACGGCAGACCATTCTCCTGTTAACACATATTTCGCTGTAAAGGCTGCTCCTTGGTTAGGACCCAGCTATAGTTTCATTCTAGTCCCAACACACTGTCTCAGCACCTTTAGTGGACTTGTGGGCTTCCTAAGCCGCTCCAGCTACATGTTTCCAGGCCGTGCACCATCTCCTTGGGTGGGTTAACCTCACCCATTCGGATTCTTCCTCTTAAAAGGTGATGGCATCTTCAAACTTTAGAACAGGCTTACTGTAGCCAGCTGTCTACTCAATACAAATGGAGCATCCCTAATCCAAAACTCTGAAATCTGAAATGCTCCAAAATCTGAAACTTTGGAAGCACTGACATGATGCCACAAGAAGAAAATTCCACACTTGACCTCACATTACAGGTGGCAGTCAAAACACAGGTGCACAACACACAGTTTATTCAGAATGGCTCCCCCTGCCCAGGGGACCCACTTCCTGGACCCTCAACTGCTTCAGATGTTTCTTGTCACTTAAATAAAATAAAATACAGTGTGCAGTAACCATTTAATCACAGCACACAAAACACAGCATTGTAGGTGGAGACTGAAAGCCCGCTGTTGTTTGCTGTTGCTATTGTTTGACAACTGATGCAAGCTACTGTGCTGTTACCCTGAACACATTATTTTTTCATTGTTTTAATGGTATGTCAGATTTTTTTATTGTAAAGTACTTATGTGTGAATAAATATAAGAAAATGATTGCTTAGCAGTAGCATATAAATTCAAGGTCAGGAGTGGTGGTGATGCCGCACAACCACAGATTGTCCACGTGGGTGGCTGAGATAGTGCCATCGAGTCCACAGCGACAGGAGGAAAGTAAAAGTCCACGGCCACAGGTGCAGGGCGTGGGCACAAGTGGAGCTTGTGGGAGGTAGGAGCTCGAGGAAGCTCTCTTGCTGGGTTGCTTTTTCTCTGAGAAATAGGAAGCAAGGTCCTTGGCACACAGAGGAGGAGGTGTGGGAAGTCTGAAAAGGAAAAAGGCATGAGATGTTCGTCCAGCAGAGTGAAAGGGTCCATAATTGCCAGGCAGCATGAAAGGCCCACCTGAGGTCAGCGGTCATGAATTAAAGTTAGGCCAGCCAGGAAGGTCGTGTGCTTTCCTCCAGCCGCCGACGGCGTGTGGGTGCAAGTGTGGAGTAGGCACAGAACTGGGGTTAAGCAGGGTCAGAGTTTCGCCAAACAAGTGCAATGAAATGAAAGAAAGGTGCTGAAGATGAGGGTGTATGAAAACGAAGTGATTAAAGCAACAGACTGTGGAATTTTAGCCAAGTCAGATGGGGAACGGAGAGATCCCAGGGGGAGCAGGACCGGTCACAAGGTGCAAGCGTCGGGTATCCCCCTGGGGTGAGGACTGAGGGTGGTGGGATTTTGTAGGCTGTGAGTAGGGAAGTCAACAGGTGCTGGCCAGAGAGTGAGATGCACCAAACTGAGACTGTGCAGAGGGTGCAGTTGTTACTGAGGACAGGCTTAGAATCCGGCCATTTGAGTGTTTGATAGGGGAAGGACAAGGTCATCGGAGGAGAGGTATTCAGGGACTCAGAGCCAAGACTGTCATCCCAAGAATGATGACAAGGTGGGCTGGTGGGAGTGGTGGTGGGCCAGGTGCCGAGATCCACGCACGGAGCGGGGAGTGGTCTGGGGCTTGTGGGAGAGGCATGAACGAGTGGTGGACGCTGCAGGCTGCTTGTTGATATTCAAAGCTGGGCAGTTTTAGGGGAGAGCGAGAATGATCTGAAACAGCACAGAGGAGTGCGGAAGACACCTGCCACCTCTGGTGGGAGGAGGGGTGTGGAAGAGAAGTGTAAGCCACCACTTGAGAAGGCTGCAGGGAACTGTTTTCACAAGAGAGCCATGTTCTATAAGAGCAAAAAGGGGAAGAAACAACATTAACGATATAGGATGATGTTTCTGTCCAACTTAACAAGTTTCACCCACTTCCCGCTATGCTTTGAACCTCACACCGAATCCCAGGCCACCTGCTACCTCTACCCGCCAGCCATACTGTCCTTAGCATGTTCCTTGGATGTACCAAGTTCTTTCCAACCCCAGGGCCTTTGCACTTGTTGGCATATTCTTTCCTTTCTTGAAATTGCACCTCTGTCCCCACCCTAGTCCCTTAAGTCTCACGTTGAGTGTCATGTCCTCTAAGAAACCTTGCTGAACATGCTGGTTAAATCAGGGTGCTGTGCTTGGAGAAGCAATAGCCATCCACACAGTTTCTGCCCTCGAGGGGTTTGCAGTCTGGTGACACAGACAAAGGACCGAGCAGGTGCGTGTGAGTGTGCTGAGGGCCACAGCGGGGTAAACCCGGGGATGTTGACGCCCACAGGAGAAGCTCTTAACTGAGCCACGGTGGTGAGGTGGAGGGTTTGGAAAATGGCTAAATGGAGGCCCGGAGGATGAACAGGAGTGAGTTAGGAGAGGGCAGCAGGCTTCGGGGAGAGTGGAGGGAGATGTGAGCCCTTCAGGATGGTCAGCGTGCCGGGGGATGCCGGGCGGACCTGTGGACACGCTGAGGGGTTTGGGCTCTTTCCTGGGGCCCACGGGGACATGGAGGGAAGACTTTGTCTCTTTAGAAGGTCTGCAGTTCTTTTGCTGAAGACTTATGAAGAGGAGCAGAATATTATCAACTTTGGCCCCAGAACAAGTGCAGAACTGCCATTTGGGAGCCAGGTGACCACAACCTCTGGGGCACAAACAAGGACGAGTGCTGTCTGGGGGAAGAAGTTGGGCCAGGATCCCAGAACCGCCAGAGCTACAGAATGTTCTGGTCTTTTGGTCTCTCACCCACCCCCGCCCCAGACAGTTTCATTAATGAGCTTTATAATTGGCCTACCTTCTCCATTTTATTCTAATGCCATGGAGTCAAAACACAAGAAAACAATGGATTGGAATCATTATAAATTTTTCCCAGTTCCCTGCTGAACAGTAAGCTTCCATACTTCATCTCTCTGACTTTACGCCACAGAACACTGCCTTGGTGCTTTGCAAGGTGATCGTGATTTACATTCACATAGTGCGTACCAGGTGCCAGGCCCACCTCACAGCCACACGGAGAGGGAGGTGCCTTCATATCCGTTTTACAAGAGGAGCTCCCTTGTCACGCAGCTAATAAGTGACAGAGAAAAGATTCAAAGCCATGCAGTCTGATGCCAGAGCCCAGGGGCTAAACCGACACTTCTACTCCCTTTAAACAAGTGTGCAGGTGAGGCATATTTCACTGTGTTCAAGACTTCATATGGCAGACACTTTCCCCAGTGAAAAAGAAAGTTAAAAAGAATCATAATTAAAAAAACAACAAGATAAAAAAACAAAAGAAAAAAAAAGACTTCATAAAACTGCCTTTCAGCATATGACACGCCATTCACCAGAACGTTCCACGGCTCAGGACCCTTGTTCCTGCCCAGGCATCTGCAGACCAGCCCTGCACAAGGCTGGCTGCTTCCCCCCTGCACATTCACACCCTGTCAGTGACAACACACTTGCCACGTGTTGTGTCTCCACCGCCAGATGGTGGAAGTACAGGAGTCTGAGGACATTGTCGGGAAGGGCTTTGGGGAGTATCTGGCTCAATATGAAGTTCTCTAGAAATACAGTTGGGATTCTTGGGAGCTGTCTTTCCTATCCCCTTCCTCCCCTGTGGACTCTCCTGAAGAGAGTGGAGCTCTGACACCCCCGCCCTCCTGCGGTGTCCTGCTGTTCCTCCTACCAGCCTCCCTCCCCGGCTGGGCAGGGCTGGCGTGTGGTCCAGGCACGCCGGCACCTACCCACACCAGCACCTTGCATGCACCATTCGTACCACCCAAAACCCTCTGCCTTCATCATCCCTTTGCTTCTTTCCACCTTTCAAAATCACATTCACAAAGCCTTTCCTGGTCATTGCAATAGACCCCAGTGTCTCCCCTGATCTGTCACAGCGCATGTTGTCTGTAGCCCCATAGACTCTTACAACAGGAAGGGGCTTCGAGATCAGATGCGCACCCTCCCCATCCTGTCCCCAAAGATTAAACCAAGGCCCAGAGGGCAAGTGGTTTACCCCAAACCACCCAGAAACTTTACTGCTCTTCCTGTAATTGTCTCAACAACAATCATCTTGACCCTCTTCGTACATATGAGCTTTATGAATTCGCTACAAACCCTGGCGTGCAAGAACATTGAGTTCACTTGTTTTCTCATTGTGGTTTGAACTTGTATTTCTCTATTTCTGGGACTATGTCAAGGTTCTTGAGTACCTCATAGGGCCAAGGAGTCTGGTCCTTGGGCATTTGTCCACATTCATAGCCATGGTGACATCTAGGGCTCTTTCGGCCTGGGGTTCACAGGTCTGCTGGCTCTAGGATGCCTCTCTGCTGTTCTTGGGACCTGAAAACTCACTGCATGGCTGGACTTCCAGAGCATTCTGACACTATGCAGCCATTTCCCTCTGGGGCGCTGCAGGGAATGCAGTGGGGCAATGACCAGGGTGGGGGAGTGACCTAGAGTCCTCTCTCCACGCTAGCCCAGGGAACTCTGATTAGGGGGAGAAGCCTTCTCTACCTCCTGCCTCCTTCGGTCACACTCCTTCTTCCCTCAAACCCAGGAGTCCCTCTTGTCCTTTTCTAATAGACCTGGAAAGTCCCTAAACCCCACAACCTAATTATTAGCAACTGAAACACTTGTTTCCCTTTCTTTTAATCTTTAAACCTGCCAGTAAATGGGGGGGTGGATGTTTGAATTCCATCCTTCTGAGGGTAGCAAAAAAGTAGATTAAAAATATAGCAATTAAGTTTCTATATTAAAACAGCCAGGATATTCTATCTTGCTAGTCCTTTTGCCTGGAATCCTCTTTCCCATTTTTCAACTGGCTGACACTGGCTTATCCTTTAGGGCTCAGCTCAGACATCACTCTAGATAGAAATCATCTCTATTCATGAATAAGCCCCTCTTCTCACTCCCTTCTGCAAAAGCAAGGCCTTGCATTATTGCCAGCCCGTGCCTAGTTCCTATCAAATGCTTGCCCCACAGTGCATGCCAAATTGAAATGAATTCAAGGAAAGATTGTGGGTGAGCGAGATCTGCCTGTTTATTGGTGGCTGCCAGGGAAGACAGGCATAAATGAGAGGCACCAAAAAGGCACATGATGGGGGTGGGGGGGAACACTGCAGGTCTCAGAATAGGACATTCAAAGGCAGAGCCGAAGAGGGAGAGCAGGGCAGCCCCCTCGAGGCTCCCTGCCTCTGAACCAGGTGTTCAGAGAATGCGGAACGTTTTTAAGATGAACCAGCAGGTGGCAGCATTGCTCCTTGGATGAGGGACTCCCCTCTGCAGGACAAAGCAAAGGAGCCCTTTCCTGCTCTGGGAGGCAGTCGCCATCTCCCGGCCAGTCTCAGAGTGGAGTGGAGGCCCCAGAACAGGGGCAGGGCGCCAGCTGCACTGCGCACAGTAGGGATCCAGAACCGTGTGTGATCCAGTTTTTTTCTCATTCTAGGGGCCTTGCATGCTTGAGGAAGGGAGGGAGGTGAGGAGGAAGGGAATGGACTCACAGGCCTCAACCTGGAGCCCGCAAGGTAGAGTGTCTCCGACAGGACCGGGAACGCCCAGGGGGTTCTGAAGGAGGCAGGCGAATTCTCCTTTGTGTGACTAGTTTCCGAAGGCTTTTCGATCACAAAATTGGATTTATCAATCAGGAAAACCTAGCGCAGCCCGCAGTGCGCTCCTTCTGCCCTCCCTGTGGGTCCTCCCTCCGGGGAGGCTGAGCAAGGTGTCTGTGGAGTCCAGCGGGAGGTGGCTGCTGGGTTGCAAAGACAGACTGTGCCCCAGTGGGCAGTCCCCTCCCCCCTGGCGTAGGTGGCCGTCCTAACACAGCCCCCATCCCTCCAGCTGTGGTTCTCCAGGTCGACCTTTAACCCGCCTCCCTGATGAGTGTGCAGAGGCAGCAGGGAAGCTGAGAATGACTTCACGGTCAGCTCTGTCACCACTCGGGCAAGCAGTATTTTCATTAGTTCCTCATGAAATCGAGGCCAAAGGCAGCATCCTGGTGTTGATGGGGGGCTCGAGTTGCATGGAAAATCTGGGCAAGGGTAGCTGGCTCTTGCTTTTAACAATAGGCGACTCCATGTGGCTCTTCTCTCTTGCAGCATCTCTAAGTCCCTGCCCGCAGATGCCCTGGGAGAAGGCTGCCAACGAGAGGGCCCTGGAGGGGGACGCCCAGGTGCCCGCAGTGCCTGCTTGGAGGAGCCGGCCGGACTAGGACCCCTCTGGTGGGGCCAGCTCCTGGCGGTTCCTGCACATCCATCCACCATGTCCCATCTCCACTCTGCAGGAAAGTCTTTTTCTCTACTGACCCCCTGCTGCCCCAGCCCTATATGTTTCAGGAAGTCATCTTTCAGATGCCACTGGGAGGTCCCTCCGCTGTCCCCCTCAGGTCAGGGCAGTGAAAGCCACTGCCTCCACTCCTGCAGCCCCTGAGCCTTTTCTCTGAAGCTCTCGTGGAACCACGTGTGATGTTTCTGTATATCACATTCATTTCCTTGACTGCACTGGAAGAACTCCGAGGGCTGGAGGGGCACCCTGTGACATCGCCTCCAGCCCAGCCCTCGTGCAGGGTCTTGTGCAGGAACGACGGGAGGGGCGCACAGCGAGGAGCAAGTGCATTACTGCTGCGTGCGTGAGCAGGGAGCAACTGCGCGGGGGTGACAGGGAAGGCTTTGTCATAGAGGTAGGGTTTGGTCTGGGCCCTGAAGGATGGATTACTTGATTAGGTGAAAGGTGGCCAGTGTATTCTCAGAGCCTTCCTCTTAGGTAAAAAGTCAGTGCTGAGATATGAGTCTGGGCAGAATGACAGCGGTCCATGAGCAGGGACAGGCCGGTCCTGATCCACAGTCAGCCTTGCTTGCTGATGCCACTGGTCGGTCCTCAAGACTGCTTCCCGGAGTGTGTGGGTGTACTGGGGGGTGGGCAGTACGTGGATAGCAGGGCTTGTGCTTCTCTTCTGGACCCAGTTCACACTTGGAAAAGACACAGAGCACAAAGCGGGAGAGGGGGCTGGAGGCAGAAATGCTCTCAGAGCAGACACAGGATCCCCAATCCAATTCCTGTGCCCGGAGAAGTGCTGTGATGCTGCCGATGCTGGGTGCCAGCAGAGCAGAGTGACAACTGCGCATCAAAGTGGGGACATCATGAGGGAGGAACCTATGTCTTTGAGGATCTCAGAGGTGGACCCTCTGGGCGGGACCCTGAGGACTTTGCACTCTCCTGAACTTCCCGACCCTCTGTCTCCTCCCCTGGCCCCAGGGTCAGTATTGTTGCTAGACTCTGGGGCCATAGCAGGCTTCTGCTCTCCAGTGGGAAGTTCAGGGCCCTTGCTCCAGGAGGACAGGGTGTTTGGAAGAGACGACAGGCAAGAGGGAGGAAGGGGAAGGCCCATGGGTGGGTCAAAACCTTATTCCTGCCTTCTCAGCTCCACCTGCTGACACTACCCACACCTACCATTCTTCCTTCCACCTTGGCCTAAGAAGAGGAAAGCATCCACCAGGGATTCCCCTCTCAGCCACCCCAGCCACGCCCCTGAGAGTGGGCGTGGGTGCACACGGACGGTGGGGACGCCAGCTCACGGAACGGCCAGCATTCGGCCCCTCCATGGCTTGTCTGGTCTGGTCTTGCCCCTGTTACCTGCGAAAAATGGCACCTCAAGGACAGACTACGCCTTGCTTTCTCCTAGGAGAACGAGCTCTTTCTCTGCTATCTGATGGGGCTCTGGCCAAAAAAGTATGTATCTGTCTGCCTTTCCTTTCTTCCTCCTTGGGGGCCTCTCTGTAGCCTTTATCAGGACACTGCTGAGCTCAGAACGACAGCAAAGTTATGACTACCTGGGGGCCAGCGCCTTCCTCCTAGTGCTCAGTAAGATCTGGGGACCTGGGGCAGCCCTGGATCTGAGCCCCAGGTTGGCCCCCATCTCCCTTGAGTCATTCAGGTAACCAGCAGGGCAAACGCAGGAGGAAAACAACAGCCCCATCGCCCCAGGCGGCAGTCCCAGCCCAGGGCAAAACGAGCATTACTTGAAGTCACCAAAGGCACGCCCAGCCCCAGGGCTGCAGGAGGAGGCTGGAGAGAGGCTGGGCGAGGCTGCAGGAAGCCTCCTTGGGTTCAGTGTGTGTCCTGACTTGCCATTTCTGACATCAGCCTCTTCCGATGTCCTTTCATGGGGTAGGAACCAGGAAGGGCAGAGGTAAGAAGATCAGAACAGCGCTGGGTGAATTCCCACGGAAGGCAAGTCGAGCCCATCAGTGCCTTTTGGTAAACAAGTCGCAGCTCTTTGCTCCTGGCCCATCCTGCACAGACACCTCCCTGTGGGGTTCCTCTGCTTCCACATCCTCGTTCTAAGGCATGCGATTTGTTGAGGGGTCTGTCCTCCCTTAGGTTCCCGGGCTGTGACATTCTGTGCGATGCTCGCCACCTGCCAGGCACTCAGCAAGCACGCTGTGAGTGCAGGAATGAATGCTCAGGCTCCAGACAGCACCCCCATGGTGCCAGGAGCGCAGGGCGGCTGCTGGAGTCGGGGTGCTGACTTGGGTGCTCACTGGGCGTTCCTCCAAGTGTGAGAGAAGGGACACAGGAACTGTGGCAGAAGGTGGCTTCCTCTGAGCTGCTGACCTTAAAGAGAACAATGCGCCCTTCTGCAGGGGCCTCCTGCATGCTGGGTGGGGTGGGCCACACTGTCTCCGTCCGCAGCTCTGCTGGGGCTGCTTCCTCCCCTTGACTTGTGCCTCCCGCAGCCAGCCCAGGTCTTGTTTAACTCTGATGGCTCAGAGCCTGGCCATTCCAGGTGCCTGTTAGGTGAAGCACGTGCACCTGCTCTCTATGTGGGTCTGTGTGCGGGGCCATCTGTCACTCGCTGTAAGGCAGCTGTTTGGGCCATGTTCTGATTGTCCCTGCCCCTTCCCTGAGCATCCCTGGGGCCGAGCCCAGGACGGGTCCTCTTCCTCCCTCCGGCACCTGCGTCCAAGGCTGGCTGAGGTTCCTGGACTCCCGCAGCCACAGCAAGTCTTTAGCACACAGAGATCTTATTTGTAGGGGCTCTGATGAGTGCAGGAAAGGGAATATGAGGTGAGCTGGCTGCTAACATTCAGCCCCCACCATGCCCGGAGTGTTGCACCCCTGCCCTATTCCTCACCCTCAGCAAGCCACCCAGCAGGGCCCACCCCATGTTGGGGCACCCGTGAGAGAAATGCTCTCCCCGCCTCCCGCCGGGAGCCCAGGTCCCCGCAGAGAAGCCCAGTGGCGCTGCAGGTTCTGGAGCCTGAAGCTGCGTCTTGCACGCGGTGTCCCGAGCCAGCTGAGGCAGCGAGAACTCGCGCTGACTCAGGAGCAGACTCGCGTACAGAAAGAGGAAATCTCCAGAGTCAGCCGCAGAGGCTCGTGGTTTCCTGCCAGTCCTGGGTGTGTGCTGAAATGGGCACTGGTTAATGTGACTGCCACCTCTGGCGTCTCACACACTCTTGCACTCACCAGGACACGGCCCCTCCCCTGAGCCCTGAGCTCTCTGCTGCAGCTGTGCAGCGTGGAGAAGTCACCCAGATGGCCTTCTCGGCTCAGGGCGGAGGGGCGCAGGGGCTGGCTGAGCACAAACTGTGTCCAGAGAGTGGGGACCCTGAGAACGGTGAGAGCCCGTTGGACAGATGTTGGCAGGACTGGGGACAAAATCACCCAGAGGCTCAAACCTCAAATGACGTGTGAACATTAAATCCACAAAACCCCAGGTGGAGGCCCAAAGACTAACTAGGGTTCCATCTCATCTGCTCAGGCCAGAGCCTGTTGTCCCTTATCCTCGTAGCAAGCAGCAGAAGTAACGACAATTACCAAAAAAGAAAGAAAAAGAGAAAAGACCTTCTCAGCTCCGATTCTGGGGTTTGACTGGTCTCTGGGGCGTGTGCAGGGACTGGTCGTGCAGCCGTGATTACCCATTAGCCCAGGGCCATGCATGTGAGGCAGAACTGCAGGTTCAGAAGCACCTTCTGAGATACAGACTTCAGGGCTCGTCCTACACCTCCAAGTTGAGCAGGCGGGAGCCAGCTCTGCCAAGTGAGGCTGCGTCTCCCTGGTCATTTGTATGACCCTGCTAGAGGCTGCAGGGACAGTAAGATTGTCTTTCTTAAGGATTGGGGCAGATGGTGGCCCAGGTGCCATGACATCTTGGATGTTAGTGCTCTACTCAACACTGTGTGCTGCTCCTCCTGCTCAGGGGCCCTGCCTGTCCATGGTGTGTCACCCACCTTGAATCGAATCCTGGGTCAGAATGACACACAAGTGCCACTAAGTGCCAAGAGTGGTAATGTTAGGCCTCATAACAGCCCTCTAAGAGGGGCATATATTCCTTTTATAAACACAGAGGTTAAAACCGAGGTTGCTTAAGGGACTTGCCCAGGACCACAAAGATGACTGATGGAGACACAGGTCTTTTGACTTCTCAGTCTGTGTTTGGCCACTGCACGAAAGCTGCCTCCCTCTTTGAAACTGGAATGGTGCCAATTGCTCTCTCAGTCCCAGCGTGGACACAGGCAGGAAGAGGAGAGGCGAGGTGTGACCAGTGTCTGCCGTGTGCCAGGCTTGGTGTGGGCATCTGCCTCCCCTGCCCTCCTGCGGTGAGTGGTATTGGGCAGTGTCCTCCGGGGACGCCACAGTAGGTAGGAATCTGGACTCAGGAGCCAGACCCCTGGGTTTAAATCTCAGGCACTGGCACAGGCTACTTGTGTCATCCCAGACAAGAGAGGTCACCTCTGTGGACCTCAGTTCTCTCATCTGTAAAATGGGATTAGAATAGCACCTACCTCACAGAGGTTGTTTGGGGATTAATTGAGTTAATTAATTGAGTTAATCCCTAACAAATTAACTTAATTTGTATAAGACACTTAGAACAGTGATTGGCACTTAGGAAATGCTCCGTGTTTATTGCTGTTGTTAATAAGTTATTTTTGATATTTAATATTACTTCTAAATGGGGTCACCTGGTTGCCTTATTTCCATTTCATGCAGGAAAAAAAAGGTGATGCCAAATAGCCAATAGCTGCCCGAGGCCCCAGGGCCCCCAGCCACACTGCCTGTCCGGTGAAGCTCCCCCCGTGAGGTCTCAGAGTGGAAAGGTGCCAGGACACCGGACCTAGGCCTTCCAGGAAGGAGTCCAGCCAGCTGGTTTTGCTTTCTCCCTCCTTCTGGGCTCTGCTTTTACTCACCCATCTGTTCTGGGAACACTCAGACTGTCACTGCACCATTAAGGTGGCACAAAGCACAGGCCAAGCCACTCGGTGGCCAGGCTGCCAGCAGCTTCTTGCTGCCTGAGATGCAGGATGGACAAGCGCCTGCTTCTTGGCCTGGCCCTGGGGTCAGGGTCGAATGAGAAGTTATGCACGCAGCTGGGGTTTGCTCTAGGCTTCCTCGCAGGAAGAACTGAAACACTGGCTGCTGCTCTGCAATCTTCCCCCTACTCTCCTCTCCCTCTTGGTAGGGTGCAATTGGGCCCTACCCAAGCCAGCTGCTTTGAGAGATGCCTCTACCTTTCCTTATTTTCATTTGTGTTGGACAGACAGCATTATCTCCCTGAAGGGATGCTGCGGTGAGGGACACCGCAAGGTGGGTGTGGCGTGATGCAGAAGGACGGCTGGTGGAGGGGAGGCTGTGGGCTGTGGGGTGCCCGTGCTCAGTGCACCGCTCTAGAGAGGAGATGTCAGTAGGCTCACGGAACCATTGGGAAAGGATCTGTACTTGTTGAGGGATCCTAGCTATTGTCATATGCAAATTCTCAAATCTCAGTGGCTTCACGCCTAGACATTTACTTGTTACTCCTGCAAAATGCAATCTGGAAAGGAGTCGCTTAGGCAGCCAGGCTGACAGTGGCACTGCCATAGTCAACGTGCAGTTTCCAAAATCAGCTGGAGTGTAGACATCCAGCCGGCAGATGGGGCAGAGAGGGTGTGGAGAGTGGGCAAAGCTTTTCTGCGCTAGTCCTGGAAGTGGTGCCTACTGCTTCTGCCTGCATTCCATAGGCTGGAACTCAACTATCAGGCTGGTTGAGTTCGTACATGGAACTGGGAAATGTAGTCCCTGCTAGAAAGCCCCTCCCAGCACCAGCTCCACACTGTGGACAGCGAACACGCCTATGGTGGGATCCACCAAATGCGGACGCCAACTGAGAGGCATTCTGGAATGAAGTTCTATTCGTGTGATCTCAGCTGCTCCTGAAATGGAAGAAGATGGAGAGAGACCTAAAAAGCCCATCTTAATAAACATGGATAAATAAATAAATAGACAGACATAGCCACCCAGGAAACCTTCAGATGAGCTCAGTCCTAAAAAAAAAAAAAAAAGAAAAAAAAAAAGATCCTGTACAAAAGGTAGAAAGAGTAGCTATTGACCAAAATCAACATAAAAATATAAAAGACTAGTATGGAACTGAAGAGTAACGTCAGGAATGTTGAACCAGAATATCTGAAAAATGTTAACACACCAGCCTTTTAAAAGCTTTGTTTGAGCAGAAGAACAAAGGAGTCTTAGGTGTGTCCCTAGGGGTGGGTGGTAGGATGTTACTGAGTGACAGGAAGAACGTCCTACCCATTTTTATTTTGCTTCCAACTTCTTTGTCAAAGTGAATGATGTTAAGACCAAAAAGAGCAGACGCTTTGAATAAAAGACATTGCAATCCCCAAAGAATGAGGACTGTGCAAGAGTGAAGCTTGCTCCTCAAACTAACTGAAATATTCTGGCCTAAATGAGTTACATTCCAGAGTGCTAAAAGAATTTTTAAGAAGAGATAAATGTAAATGCAGGAATAATTAAGAGCACATGGCCCGGAACTAGGCTACCTGAGTTTGAATCTTGTCTCAGACACTTGTAGCTGTGTGAACCTGGAGAAGTTACCTAATCAATCTGTGCCTTAATTTTTCCACCTGGTAAATGGGTAAAATAATAACACCTACCTCATGGGATTTTTTAAGAGTTTAAATAAAATACTGTCTATTGTTAGCACTGGGCCTGATGCCTCCGAAGTGCCCAATAACTGCTAGCTGCTGCTACTATTACATGCTGATCTTCTGTGAGTAATCTATAAAACATGTCAATCAGAGAAAACTCCGGAAACAGAGATGAATGAAGATATTCCAATTTTCAAAATACCAAGAAGTGAATTTTCTCAATGCTATCAGTATCAGGCAAAATTTCAGACTATATGGTTATTCAACATATATTATTACACACCTGCTGTGTGTTAGTCTCTGTGTCGGGCAATGGAAATAGAGCACTGCACACAATACACAGAAATCCACACCTTCTTCAGTGTAGCAGGTCTAGGAGAGGGAGACATATAATTTTTAAAAATTAAGAAATATTTAATGTGATGTTGATGGGGGTACAGAGCAAAACAATGTAGGGCAGAAAGATGCATAATGTTACAGGGAGAGAGTGACACATTTAAACAGAGGAGTCAGGCAAAGGCATTGTGACAAGAAAACCTTTTTAGCGAAGTCTGAAGACATGTGGCTCTCTGGAGAAGGAAGTGCAAGTGCAGAGTCCAAGAGGGACGTGTGCCCAGCGTGTTCCTGGTACAGCAGGGAGGTCAGTGTCTGCTGTGGAACTGGGGGAGAGGAGGGTGAAGGATGGGGTCAGAGAAGCAGGAAGCCAGACTGGGCAGGGTGTTTAAGGCCCTCGTAAGGGCCAAGATTGTTAGGTAGAGAGATATGGCAGCCAGTGACCACAGGAGTGACAGGCTCTGATTTACACTGTAGCAGGGTCCCTCTGTGTTGCAGAGACGGAAGGAGGCTGCCGTGGAAGCGGGGAGGCCTGCAAGGAGGCTGTTGTAATAAACCGTGAGTGGTGATGGCTCAAACCAGGCTGGTGGCAGTGGGGGCTCTGAGACGTGGTCTCAGAAGCAGTCATATTCTGGGGAGAAGCAAACAGATTTTGCTAATGGGGTTGAATGAGGATATAAGAAAAAGAGAGGAGTGGAGGATTTCGGCCTGATCAGCTGGAGTGGTGGTGTAGACATTAGCTCACGTGCGACGGCTACAGGAGTACAGGTGCAGGTTTAGGGGACAGGAGGAATTGAATGAGGAGCTCATTTCTGGATATGTTGTTTGAGATGCCTATTTAATATCCAAGAAGAGAAATCTGGAAGGCAGTTGGGTTCATGAGTCTGGAGATGAGAGAAGAGGTCAAGGTTGGAGCAGGTCATCCATGACATCACTGAAATTAACACTGGATTAAAGTCACTTAAAAAAAAAACAAGGAAGTCCAAGGTCTGCCCTCCAGTGCATTCCAAGGTGGAGACGTTGAGGAGGAGGAACCAGCACCTGGAGACCAAAAAGGAGCAGCCAGTGAGACTGTAGGACGATGAGGAGAGGGTGGCGACCCGGGCCTGGCAGAGACAGAGTTTCCGGGAGGAGGGAGGAGTGGACTGTGTCAGCTTCTGCCGAGAGGTCCAGTCAGATGAGGACTGAGAAATGGCCACTGGAATTGTTGGTTAAAAGGTTTGTCAATAGGCTAGGCATGGTGGCTCACGCCTGTAATCCTAGCACTCTAGGAGGCTGAGGCGGGAGGATCGCTCAAGGTCAGGAGTTTGAAACCAGACTGAGCAAGAGTGAGATCCCGTCTGTACTAAAAATAGAAAGAAATTAATCGGCCAACTAAAAATACAGAGAAAAAACTAGCCAGGCATGGTGGCGCATGCCTGTAGTCCCAGCCACTCGGGAGGCTGAGGCAGGAGGATCGTTTGAGCCCAGGAGTTTGTGGTTGCTGTGAGCTAGGCTGACGCCACAGTACTCTAACCCGGGGAACAGAGTGAGACTCTGTCTCAAAAAAAAAAAAAAAATGTTTGTCAGTAGATCCTGGAAAAAGAAAGTGGTGATGACTAGGATTCAAGATTGGTTAACAAAGAACTGGTTTTGCCAGATGAAGTACATTCTTTTATTTAGAAAGTGTCCCCAGATGATGCCATAGTCTTTCGACATGGTGTTTGGAAAAAAAAAAAAAAAGATTCCTCTAGCATCTTTGAACATGATGGCGAAATATGGTCTTATAAAACAGTTGTATTGAATGTATAAATGGCATATTCCAACCCTCTTTCCCCTTGGCCTGTTCAAAAATTTTATCAAGGACTCAAGTAAGAGCATCACTGGAATGATGAATCCAATTTGCAGATGTTGCAAACCTGGGCAAGATAGAAATACATTGACAGAACACATGGGACCCCAAATAATTCTGGTGGATTAGATGAGTGGACAGAGCTAACAAATGAAATTTAGCAAGAATGAATGGGAATTCTTGCATTTTGGCACCAAGAACTGAATATCTAAATGAGGGAACCAGTGTTTGACCACAGTAAATGATAATGTGACCTGGGAATTTATGTTGATAATTAAGCTCCACATGAAGCAGAGCTGTGATACGTTACCAGAAGAGTGGTGTCTACAATAATTAATCGCGTTAGGGCACTCTGTGCCGGTCAAGCCACACGTACAATATTTGTTCCATTCTGGCATCATGGGTAGAGAGGGAAATTGACACACTGGGGTGCATATGGAGGAGAAAAATCAAGACCCATGAAAACCACTGCAACCTGCTGGTCTTTCCACCCCAATCTTTCTTCTCCGGCCAGTTCCCCACCTGCTCCCAGACAGGCTTTCCTCTGACATAGATAGGGTCACGTCACTCACTTGTTTAAAGTCTTCATGCTCTTTCCCCATCGCCTAAGGAATAAAACCCGAGACTCCTCTCCCGTTCTTCCCAGCCTCATTTCCCTCGAAGCTCCCGGCGGGCTCTGTGCTCCAGCCCCCCTGCTTCCTGAGCTCACCGCACGTTCTCATCCAGGCTTTCGCTCGTGGAGTTAATGCCTTCCTCCGGGCTCTCAAAGCAACTATTTTTCCCTGCTGTCCCTGTCTCACCTCGCTGTCACCCTTGCCTCTCTTCTCACCTATATCCCAAACTAGACCGAAAGCTACCCGAGGGCAGGGACAAGGCTTCTGCATTTCACTCTTATTTTCCTAGTTTGGACAGATCTTGCCACAAAACAGGTACTCAGTAATGTTGATTGAAAGAAGGATGGAAGGAAAGAAGGAAGGAATAAATGAATCGGTGCTTGTTCCTCTGCCGAAATGCCTTCCCTTCCCGATTGCTCATCGGTAAATCCCATTCGTCATTCCAAGCACCCGGCTCAGACAGCAGGCACTGTGAGAGTCCCGCCTGCTGCCGCAGACCACGCCTTTCCCTGCACTTGCTGTGGCACTTGGCACGTGGCCCCGTAAAGCACTTGGGGCATTATCCTCATTCACCCACCTGGCTATTCTGTCTTACTCATCTTTCTATGCCCAGGACCATGGCTGGCCACATGCCTGGGTCTAGTGTCATATCTTGTAAGGAATGCCTAAAGCTCCTGAGAAGGTATAGCCCAGAGAAAGGGACACGTGATGCTTTTTATTAGGAAGAAATAAAAAAAATGGCCCGTTGGCCGGGTGTTGCAACGCTCACTCGCATCTATGAAGGTAGAGAGGGATGGCCTCCACAGTCTTTCCAACATTAAGATTTTGTGGCTCTGAGCTCTGAAATTCGATAGTTTCTGTATTACTTAATTGACAGCCTTGCCTCCTTCCAGGCTACGTAGCCCCAGGGAAAGGTGGGGAGGAAGTGTGGCCCACTCTGCTGCAGGTGAATTGTGGCTGAGGGTAAGTAAGATGGTCACCCTCTTCCTGCAGCAGAGAGGTCAAGGGAGAATTTTCTAATCTGTCCCCACGCCTTATGGGAGGAAGGCATCCTTGGCCGTGGCATGCCATAGGGGTTGGGGCAGGGAGCACTCTTCACACCCTGCCCCGTCCGGCTCTCAGCCCTGGCTCTCTCCAAAGCCAATCTGATTCAGGCAGCTGTGGTCACTATACCAGAAGACCTTTGTCTCTGCATTTGGCATATAGAGATTCGACCTTGTGCCAATGTCACAGTTCATTCTGAATTCTCTCAGAGATTTGGCAGGATGTCATCAGTGTGGGCAGAGAAGGGTCACAGCAAAGACAGATGTCCCTCTGGCCCTACAGCAAAGACTATGACCCTATAGCAAAGAGTGAATGTCCCTCTGAACCTACAGCAAAGACTGAATGTCCCTCTGGCCCTACAGCAAAGAGTGAATGTCCCTCTGGCCCTACAGCAAAGAGTGAATGTCCCTCTGGCCCTACAGCAAAGATGAATGTCCCTCTGGCCCTCAGCTGCGTGGCCACTTTGCCCTGGGATATGAATAAGAGAGGAGTAGGAGGCCAGCGGGGAGCTATCCACACAACCGCTCTGGCAGCATTCTGCAGGCAGGACAGCAGCTTTCCAGGAAATGCATGGGTCAGTGTAGCAAGAGGCTGGCCCGGCCTCAGCTTTCAGCACATTGAAATAGGTTCAGAGGACACCATGCCTTGTCCCTGCGTAACTGGCTTCCTGGAAAGTACATGCAGGAGATGGTCCTGTCTGCACTGAACCCGCCTGGGTCCGCTCAGGTATCTACAGGTCTGAACACTGTGGGCAAGAGCCAGGCTGGCCAGCAGGGAGCATTTCTAGGTTTGTTTCCTAAGAACAGACATGATAAGATAACAGCGCTGAGGTTTTCTCTTCCATTCACCTTATCAGAGCGACAAAGTTTATAGGTGCTGCTCTGACCTTTACAACCATCCAAGAAGACACTTGTCAAAAGTTTCGATGTCGCTCTGAAATGCCCCCCTTGCCTGCCCCTCCTTCCCGTTTTTCTAACACCCTGTCCCTCCCACTGCACTTTCTCTCTTCAATCCCACTACCAGAATTTCAGAAAGTGATTCAACTCACAATAAACTAGCGAAACCCTTAAGCTTTGTCTTTGACAGAGCTGGGCGTCCATATTGGTCTCTGCGACTTAGAGCAGTAACTTGTTTCTGGCCTGTCAGGCTCCGCGCAGGTCACGGATCACTCTGTCAAGGACTGGCCTGATCCATGGTGGACGCTGGGCTGGAGCCGGCCTGTGTGAAGGCCGAGAATCGTGTCCTCCTCTGTCACTTCCAGGATGCAGCCATTCTAGGGACAGCTACCGATCTGATGGGCTGCTTTTGAAAAACAGTGGACAACAACAATGTCGTACTAGTAAGCCCCCGCCTGGAGACCGCCTTGGACCTCTACAAACAACATCTGCCTATTTTAGCACAGTGCCTGTCACACAGGTGCCATCCAAGAAACATTTGGTGGACGTCTGCTGAATTTATTCTATGGGCAAGAATTTAATGAACACTAGGCATTAGTTCCAGGGAGAAATAGAGGAATAATGACAAGTCCCTGTACTCAATGATCCTAAATTCAGTAGTGGGGAAAAGACTTACATATTGGAAGGGTAAAATCCCCCTGTCCCCCTAGTCAGTGACTGGGGTACATCTGTGTGTTGCAGTCCTGCCAGGAGTGAGGGTTTGGGAAAGCTCTGCTTTGCTCAGCTCTCCAAGTCCTACCCAAGGTGCCCTTGAGCCACCCATGAGAACCTATGCCGGGCCCGCGACTCTGCTTCCTGGAAGGAGATGGCCAAGTCTCTCTCCCTCTAGATGCTCAAGTCCACTTCTCCTTGCTCTAATTTGTCTGGAGAACATTTGTGAAGCACTGAAGATGGTGTCATGGAGAAGGATTACAGAGACACGTCAGTGTCACACTATCTAATTTCGGCAGTGAGCATGAGAGTGATGGGATTGGAATCACTATAATTAGTGTTTTTGCTGCTTTGCAAATGAGGAAATTGTGGAGGAAAGAAGCTCGCCCAGGGTCATGCGGAGGGATCCACAGCGGAATCGAGGCTAGACAGTGCCATCCTCTTAGACCGCTCTGCTGCCTCGCACCAGTGCCCTGTGGAAATCATACTGTGACCAGCCCAGCAGGTCACAGTGGAGAGGTGACCTGGGTGGATCTCTTACCTGCTTTAGACCGATGTGGACATCACGCCTTCAGCTCTCTACCCTCGAGCAGACTAGCAATCTGTGTCTTTCTTAGCCGTCCTCTGGGTAGTCAGCCTGGCATCTGTCTGCCAGCTGAGTTTTATTTTCTCTTCTTTTTAGTTCTGGACTCCCTGGAAAAAGATAGGCAAGTGTCTGTAGTGTTACTCTGATTGTTTCTGCCATTTTGCAAGATGGCTCTGTTCGGCCGTCAGCTAATCTTCCAGGTTCTTGACACATTTTCTATATTTATGTAGATGACCAATATCCCCAACTGTATTGCTGGGATCCTTTTTTGCCTTGTCCATCTTTACCACGTACAGGTGAGGTCCTTGTGGATACTGGCCTCCTTCTCTTCTTTTTCCACACTTTGCTCCCCTCTGCCAGACTTCTGCAATAGAAATGGAGGAATTGGGTGTCATCCTTGCCTGCAGAGTCCCTGGCCCAGGTGGAGCCTGCTGTGTGCCCACTGCCCTCCTGTCCATAGGCTCCATGGAGCAAGGGACACAGTCTCTCTGGTTTTCAAGTCTGACTCCTATACCTGCACAGCACAGGTATCCCATATGTCCTCAATAACTGTGCACTGAATTAATTATTAGTAATACATAACCGAGTCTTCAGAGAGTCCAACTTCTACCAAACCAGCAGATGCCTCTCACCTAATTCCACAGGTCTAAGAACAGGGGATGCAGATGTCCTCTCCCGAATCCTTTCCTCTCTCTCCTGCCTCCTTCCCAGTCCATAAGGAATTCCAGTCTGATCTCCCTTGCAGAACAAATCTCTGCTAAAGGCAGAATTTCCTTTGAGGTCACAGGAAAGAATTTCAACATCAGTTGAAAATAAGCCCCCAAGGTCCTTTGCAATTTCACTTTTGGGCCCTTTGGACTTGTTGCTCATTTTCAGGCCCAGGAATCTCATTCTTTCATCTCTTCCCGAGATTGGTAGTTTTCAGGTGAACTGGTTGTGTGTGTGTTGGTGGCGGGTGGGCAGGAGCCTGGGGAGAGATAATGGTAAGTGGTCTTTGCCACCTCCTTGATTTTCAGATGTCTGTGATTTCTCATCTGATAGAGTGGAAGTATTTTCCCCAAGTATCTTTAGCCTTTTCCCTAGTTCTGAACGTGTCAAGTAGCCGTAGGTAAGGAGCTGAGGCCTGAGAGTGGGCACACACATCCTGCCTAGTGGGCGCAGGCTGGAGCATGCCTGCTTGAGGACTCCTTGCCGCCCATAGCCTGCTGTGCCACCACCCGAGCTGACCCAACCCCATACTGCCCCGCGGCATGGCGATCCTATGCAAGACAATGCCTCCACTGCTGGCCTCTTGTTTCTCTGACTCACAAGGAATGTCTGGCTCGATAAACATTCACCCAGTGATTATAGGATTAACTGTAACCTGCAGCAAAGGTAAGCCTTTAAACAAAGGTTTTGCTTTGTTTTTGGAAGGGAAAATAAAATATAAAGCAAACAAAAATATTATCCATTAATGGGCACTTTAGGCTTTGGGCTTCAGCAATTCAGTTATTAGCAAGGATTTCCTCATGCAAGGATGTAATCAGGTTCAGGCTGCCCACATCCCTCCTTCTCTTCACAGGCTTCACCTTTAAGTGCTGTTGCCATGGCAACGAGATGGTTGCAAGAGAGCAAGAAAGATTGTGCCTGTATTCGGAAAATGAGATGTTTACGAAAATTCACATTTTTCTTTTTTTTCTTTTCTCTTTGCTGGAAAGAAAGAAGGAATGGGGGAAAAGGAGTGACCCCACGTTCTTTGAGGATCTATTTTGTGCCAAGCATGAAGCTAGGTACTTAACATATATAGTGTTAAGTGTGTGTATGTGTGCATAAAACCCTTTTTATTGTCAACTATAACTCACCTACCAAAGAATGCATGGAGTAAAAATGTTAAGCTCAATGATTTATCACTAGCAAACACCCATGTGGAATCAGGTAGACCTTGCCCGAACCCCAGAAGTGGCACTGAAGCCCCCTTTCAATTATTACCTCCTCCTGCCCATTCAAAGGAAAACCTATCCTGACTTTTATGGAAATCATCTGTTTACTTTTCTTTGTAGTTTTACCATGTATGCACTGATCCCTAAATACTATAGCTTCATCTTTTTTTTTTAACTTTATATGGATGTAATCATACAGTGTGTGTTCTTTTTGTATCTGGCTTCTTTTGCTCCATATTAATTCACAACTTTTATTCATGTTATTATTTGTGGCTGTAGTTTTTCATGTTCATTTCTTTAGGGTACTTCATTGTATAAATAGAACCCAATTTATTTATCCATTCCACTGTAAATGGACTTTTTGATTGTTTCCAGCTTGGGGTTCTTATAAATAATGCTATGATGAATGTTCTAGTTGAATGTACAAGTCTTTTTGTGCCCATATACTCATCTTTCTGTGGGTCTGTACCTAGAAATGGAATGCCTAGGTTATGAGATATGTTAGTAGATAATGAATGCCAAGCAATGTTCCCTTAGTAGTGGTATTCCCATCAGCAACATACAGGTTTCTGTTTCTCCATGTCCTTATCAATATTTAGTATTCTCAGTCTTTTTAATTTTAGCCATCCTGGTGGGTATGTAGTGGCATCTCAATGTTTATTTGTCATTTGAATATTTCTATGATGTAACTGTCCCAATTGAGTTGGGACAGTTGTCCCAGTTTGTCCCAGACAAACCCTATTGAGTTGTTTTTTTCTTACTGATTGGAAGTAATTTATTATGTAATTTGGACACAAACAAGTTGTCTGTTACATATATTGCAAATATCTTACTCTCTGTAGCTTCTTTTTTTTCACCGTCTTAATAGCGTCTTTTGGTCAACAGATGTTATTCATTTTAATGTGGTCCAATTTATCAGTTTTTCCATTGTGATTACTGTTCTTTGTGTTCTGGTGAAGAAGTCCTTCCTTTGTCCCAAGATCATAATGGTGTTCTCCTATAATTTTCTTCTAGAACGTTTATTGTTTTGTGTTTCACATTTAGATCTAACTTATACCAGAAATTGATTTTTATGATGATATGAAGTAGGAGTTAAATTTCTCTTTTTTTGTTCAATATGGATATCCAAAATGTCTCAGTACATTTGTTGAAAAGACCATCCTTGCCCCACGATTCAGCAGTGTACCTTCATAATAAATGGGGTGTCCACATACCAGCTTTTCCTTTTGCTTCATTGATCTGTTTGTCTATCCTTGCTCCAATTACACAGTCTTAATTACTGTAGCTTTATAATTAGTCTTAATTTCCAGTACAGCAAGTCATCCCACTTTGTTCTTCTTATTTAAGAGTGTCTTGGTTGTTTTTAGTCCTTTGCATTCGCACAAAAATTTTAGAATTGTAGAATTTTAGCTTATCAACTTCCACAAAAGAAAATAATGGTTGCTATTTTCTTTTTTTTAGAGATTGCATTGAATTTGTAAGTCAATTTGGGAGAAATGATATCTTTACACTTTTGCTTCTAATTTCTATGATGATTTCTTCTTTCAATTTTCAAGCATATGGGGATTTTCTGGTTATTTCTTTGTCATTTTTTTCCCAGAGAAATACTTTAAATTACTTCAACATTTTGCAGTTTATTGAGACTTACTTAATGTCCTAGCATTTGCTAAATTTCTATGATTTTCCTTGTGCGCTTGGGGAAAAAATTATAGCCTGCAATCACAGTGTGCATGTCTTA
Organism: Cheirogaleus major; assembly: GCA_963574435.1. NCBI lineage: Eukaryota > Metazoa > Chordata > Mammalia > Primates > Cheirogaleidae > Cheirogaleus > Cheirogaleus major. The sequence continues at coordinate 7,453 of CAUYPO010038125.1, read as the reverse complement.
TAAGTGTCCTTTAGGTCAAATGTATCAATTGCATTGTTCAAATCTATATGACTAATGATTTGTGTCTGCTTGCTATACCATTTACTGTGAGAAGTATGTTAAAAGTCTACCAGTTGTGATAGTGAATTTGTTTTTCTCTGTTTTCTTTTTTCTATTTTGAGGCTATGTTAGCAATGCATAGAAAATTAGAATTATTACATTTATCCTAACCAATTCAATTTTATCATAATGAAATGAGTCTCTCTTGATCTCCAAAAGTGCCTTTTTTATTGTATATATATATATAAGGTATACACGGTGCTTTCTTGATATACATATACACAGTGAAATGATTACTTCTGTTAAGCAAATTATCCATCACTTCCATAGTTACATTTTATGTGTGTATATGGTAAGAGCACCTAAAATCTACTCTCTTAGCAAATTTTTAGTATACAATATTATTAACTATAGTCCTCAGGCTGCACATTAAATCTCTAGACTTACTTGTCTTACATAACTACAAGTTTATACCCTTTGATCTACTTCTTTCCATTTCCTCCCCCTCCTCACTTCTGGTAACCACTGTTGTACTCTCTGTTTCTATGTACTCAACTTTTTTTTTTTTAGATTCCACATACAAGTGAGATCACATGGTATTTTTTTTTTCTGTGTCTGGATTATTTTATTTAGCATAATGTCCTGTATTTTGTCACACATGGCAGTATCTCCCATTTTAAGGCTAAATAACATTCCTGTGAGGGATTAGGAGTATATATCACAATTTCTTTGTCCATCCATCTGTCAGTGGACACTTAGGTTGTTTCCATGTCTTAGCTGTTGTGAATAATGTGACAATGAACATAAAAGTGCAGATGAGATACTGATTTCATTTTGATATAGCTCTCCCCTAAACCATTAATAATCTTTTTTTAAAGTTTTTATTTGCCTGGTACACCTTTTCTATTCCTTTACTTTCAATCTTTCTGCATTATTATGTTTTAGATATGTATAAATAGGAATAGATAACTATGTAATTTCATTTTTTTAATCCTGCCTGACAATCTTTTTTTTTTTTTTGTAAACTGGAACACATTTACAATTAGTGATATATTTGCATTTAAATCTACCATTTTACATAGTATTTTTTATATCTGTCATCTGTTCTATGTTTCCCTTTTTCTTTTCTTGTTTTGCCTTCTTTTATATTGATGAGCTTTTATTATTCCATTTTTCCCATTTATTAACTTGGAAAATACATATTTTTAATTCTTCTAAATGTTAATTTCATTGGTTCCCTCTCCCAACTATTGTTATTGTGAATTTTGATTCTCTATATATTTTAAACTCCCCATACTTTGTTATTATTGTTTAATATAGTTGATATTTATTTAGATTAAAACACATTAGCCAAACACAGCTGGAAACCAGAAGATAAGACATAGCAAAATAGTGATTGATCTTCATTCTTTCCTTAATCTCCAGCTTCTATCTAAAATCATGTTCCTTTTGTCTGAAGAATACTTTTTAATGTTTTCTTCAATTGTGAGTCTGCTGGTGACAGTTCTCTTGTTTTTGTTTGCATGTAGTTTTTATGAAAAATTCTCTTTTTAACATTTATTCTTAATAGATTTTTTAAAATTCTGTACATAACGTTTTAGATGGGCAGTTATTTTCTTTTAGCCTTTTAAAGATGTCATTCCATTGCCTCCTGACTTCCATTGTTTTTGTTGAGGAGTCAGCTATAATTCTTACTGTTGCTCTAAGGAGGGAAATTTGTCTCTTTCTCTATGATTGTCTTTCAGCAGGTTTAAAAATTCTTAGCCATGACTTCTTCAGATATTGCTTCTGTTCTCTCCTCCTTTTATGTTTCTTCTTCTCACTATATCTTCTATATCTCTATCTCTTGTATTTTCCATGCTTTTCCCCCCTCCATGCTTCATTCTATATATTGTATTTTGACTTATTTTCCACTTTCAAATTCTCTCTTCAATTGGGTTTCAATAGCTGCTAAAGTTATTCATTGAGTTCTTAATTTTGATTACTGTATTTTCTAATTTTACAATTTCTTTTAGTTTGTTTTATATAGTTTCTAGTTTGCTGTCTAGATCCTCAATCATTTCTTTTATATTCTTGAAGAAAAAAAACCCAGCATATCTTATATATCTTCTGTTTGCCTCTACAGATATTTGTTCAGCCTTCTCCACCCTGCTCTCTCCCCAGAAACCTAATATTCATGGACTATATCAATGGACTTTCTTATCCTCTGGCTTCTAGCTGTGTTTGGCTAATGGGAATTACCAATAGAACCAGAGGAAAGGAAGAGAGTGATATTTGGTATTGATTTACCTGGTTTCTTCCTTGAGGTGAGGTCATTGTAGGCTGGCCACATTTCCTGACTATACATTATCCATCTCTAGGTTCTGATAGCTCTTTCCTCCTCATAATTATTCAAACCTAGAGGTGGTAAAGGCTCTTCCTTGTTAATAGATCCAGAGTATTAGACCATCTCTCTCCCCTATCACTACCCATATTTTGTAATGCATTCTTTTATTAGATTCTCCCCCATATTATCATAATTTGATGGTGCCATTTGTTTCTGGTTGGAAACATGATCGATACAATGTTGATTTTAGCAAATGTTTTTGGTTATTTAAATAGTTAGACCCCATGTGGCTCTGTTTCTACTGTCCTTTGTTATTCATATTTTCCTGTTTCATGCAGCTATTTTAAATTATGTGCTAGTAATTATATATGCAATATTTCTTATAGAAATATATTCTTTGTTTAGAGAGGATTTACATTTGCTTCTGCTAGGTAGTTGGGATTGTTCTAAAGTGAAGTGGCTGGGAGGCCTTATGTAGTTCAAGTTTATCCTTATTTCTTCAGCATCTCAACTTGAAATGGGAGGATTTACCAGCAACTCTCCTCACCAGCTTAATGGTGACATTTAATAGGTCCTCAATAACAGTTTGAAAAGCTGAATTGAGGGGGCAGAGCAAGGTGGCTGAATAGAAACCTCCAGCAGTTGTCCCTCCACTTGGCAAGCAAAAACCTTTAAAAGAACCAAAAATCAGGTGAGCAATCATACTACATGGTTTCAACATTATATCAAGGAAAGAAGCACTAAAGAGGGCAGAAAAGAACCTTGCATTGCCTATGGCACCCCTCCCCCATCCCCTGGCAGTGTCACACCAGCAGGCCCAGTGGAGAGAAAATCTGTATGCATTAGGGAGAGAGAGTAAATTGATTATGAGACTTTGCAATGAAACCCAGGGCCACCCTGGCATGGGGGAACATAGCACAGGACAGAATTCTTCCACTTCCCACAGAAGAAGTATTTAGACCAGACCAGCCATAGAGGAATCCTCCATCCTCAAAGCCAAGTTCTGGCCAGCCCCACCACCAGCTAACAAAAAGCATCCTGGGGCCTGGACCAGATTTGTAAGGCAGTTGAGCCACAAAGGCTGCAGTCCTTGAGCAATTCATGTGGCTATCTGGCTTAGAGCCAATAGACTTGGGATGCACATGACACAATGAGACACCAGCAGTAGCATCCAGGATAGTGCTATGTCACCTCCTCCTAACTACAGCCAGTATGGTCCAGGGAGTCTTCCTCCACCTGGGGAAAGGAAAGGGTAAAGTTCAAAGGACTTGGTTTTGGAACTTTGGTACCAGCTCAGCTAAAGTACAATAAAGTACCAAGCAGACTCCTGAAGCCCCTAAGCCCAGGTCTTAGTTCCTGCAAGGCATTTCTTGACCCACACTGGGCCAAAAGGAAACATGCTACCCTGAGAAGGATGCAGACCTGGCAGGATCCATTACCTACTGACTAAAGAGCCCTTGGGCTGTGAACCACAGTCACCATGGGCTTTGGGTAAGACTTGGCTGGCTTCAGGTGTGACCTGGTACTGGTGGCCACGAGGGAGTGCCCATGTCATTCCTCCCCCAACTCTAGCAGCCCAGCATAGAGAGAGAAGAAAGTGAAACTATTTTCCTGGAAATCCAGGGAATTCTCCCATATTTTACTAAAGTCCACCAAGGCACTACCACCAGGAGTCTGCAAGAGTCATTACTGGGCTTGGGGCATCCCCAGTACTGATACAATTGCAGTGACCAGGGACTTAGATCACAATACTCAATTCCCTTTGAGTACCTGGAAAGCCTTCTCAAGAAGGACAGGTCCAAACAAGCCCAGACTGTGAAGATTAAAATAAATACCTAACTCTTTAATGCTCAGACGTTGATGAACATCCACAAGCATCAAGAATACCCAGGAAAAACATGACCTTACCAAACAAACTAAATAAGGTGCCAGTGACCAATCCTAGAGTGACAGATATGTGACCTTTCAAACAAAAAATTAAAAATAGCTGTCTTTAAGAACTCAATGAGCTTCAAGACAACATGGATAAGGAATTCAGAAGCCTATCAGAAAAATTTAACAAAGAGTTTGAAATAATAAAAAAAATTCAAGCAGAAATTCTGGAGGTGTAGCATTCAATTGACAAACTGAGAAATGCATCAGAGTCTCTCAACAGCAGAATTGAACAAGTAGAAGAAAGAAATAGTGAGCTTGAAGACAGACTATTTGAAAATACACAGTCAGAAGAGAAAAAAAAAAGAATGAAAAAGAATGAAGTACACCTGCAAGATCTAGAAAATAGTATCAAAAGGGCAAATCTAAGAGTTATTGTCCTTAAAGAGGAGGTAGAGAGAGATTGGGGTAGAAAATTTATTCAAGAAATAATAACAGGGAACTTTCCAAAGCTAGAGAAAGATGATCAATATTCATGTACAAGAAGGTCATAAAACACCAAGCAGATTAAACTCAAATAAAACTACCTCAAGACATTTAATATTCAAACTCTCCAGGGTCATGGATAAAGAAGAGGTCCTAAGGGAAGCAAGAAAAAATAAAAAAATAACATACAAAGGATCTCCGATACGTCTGGCAGCAGGCTTCTCAGTGGAAAGCTTATAGGCCAGGGGAGAGTGGCATGACATATTCAAAGTGCTGGAGGACAAAAATCTTAATCCTAGAATATTATACCTGCAAAAATATCCTTCAAACATGAAGCAGAAATACTTTGCCAGACAAACAAAATCTGAGGGATTTCATTAACACCAGAGCTATCCTACAAGAAATGCTAAAATGAATTCTTCAATCTGAAAGAAAAGGATCTTAATGAAAAATAAGAAATCATCTGAAGCTATATAACTAACTACTAACAGTAAGTACACAAATACAGACTACTCTGTTATCATAATTGCAGTGCATAACCCACTTATATCTTGAGTAGGAAGCCTAAAAGATAAACCTATCAAAAACAACTGCAACAACTTTTTGAAAGATGGTTAGTATAAAAAGATATGGATGAAAACAATAAGAAATTAAAAAGTTGGTGAGGAATGGAGTTAAAGGTAGAATTTCTGTTAGATTTCTCTTTGCTTGTTTGTTTTTTTGCAAACAGGGTTATCACATATTTAAAATAATTGGTTATGAAATTTTTTTGCAAGCCTTATGGTAATTTTAAATCAAAATATGTACAACAGATGCACAAAAAATAAAAAGCAAGAAATTAAAACACACTGCCAGAGAAAATTCCTTTTAACAAAGGAAAACAGGAAGAAAGTAAGAAAGAAAGGACACAAAGCAACTAGATATCCAATAATAATATGGTAGTAGTAAGTTCTTATCTATTATTAATAACAGTAAATGTGAATAAATTAAACTCTACAATCAAAAGAGTGACTGAATGGTTAAATAAATAAAGAAAAAAAAACAAAAACAAAACCCAAGAGCCAACCATATGTTGTCTGCAAGAAACACACTTCACCTATAAAAACACACATAGACTGAAAACAAAAGGATGGAAAAATATATTCCATGCTAATGGAAGCCAAAAAAAAAAAAAAAAAGCAGGAATAGCTATACTTCTATCAGACAAAATAGATTTCAAGAAAAAAACTGTAAAAATAGACAAAGAAGGTTGTTATATAATGACAAAGGGGTCAATTCAGCAGCAAGATATAACAATGCTAAATATATATGCACCCAACTCTGGAGCACCAAGCTATAAAGAGCTAAAGAGAGAGTGAGTTAGATCTCAATACAGTAGTCACTGTAGACCTCAACACTCCACTGTCAGCATTGGACAGATCATCCAGACAGAAAGTCAACAAAGAAACATTGGACTTAACCTTCACTATAGACCAAATGGACTTAATAGATATTTATAGAACATTTCGTCCAATAGCTGCAGAATACACATTCTTCTCCTCAGCTCATGGATCGTTCTCAAGGATAGACCATGTGTTAGGCCACAAAATGAGTCTGAAAAAAATTCAAAAAAACTGAAATCATACCAAGTATTTTCTCTGACCATGATGGAATAAAACTAGAAATCAATAACTAGATGAACATTGGAAAATATACAAACACGTGGAAATTAAACAATATGCCCCTGAATGGCCAGTGCATCAATGGAGAGACTAAGAAGGAAATTTTAAAATTTCTTGAAACAACTGAAAATGAAAACACAACATATCAAAACCTATGGGATACAGCTGAAGCAGTAGTAAGAGGAATGTTTATAGCAATAAGTGCCTACATCAAAAAAGTAGAAAAGCTTCAAATAAATAACCTAATCATACATCTCAAAGAACTAGAAAACAAGAGCAAGCCAAACCCAAAATTAGTAGAAGAGAATAAATAAGGATGATCAGAGCAGAAATATATGAAACCAAAGAAACAATACAAAATTACAATGAAACAAAAAGTGGTTTTTTTTTAAAAGATAGGCAAAATTGACACACCTTTAGCCAGACTAAGAAAAAAGAGAAGACCCAAATAAATAAAATCAGAGATGAAAAAGGAGACATTACAACTGATACTACAGAAACCCAAAGGATCATTAGAGACTACTATAAGCAATTATACACCAATAAATTGAAAATCCTAGAAGAAATGGATACAGTCCTAGACACATACAGCCTACCAAGATTGAATCAGGGGATCCAAAATCTGAATAAACGAATAACAAGTAACAAGATAGAAGCAGTAATTAAAAAGTCTTCCGCCAGAGAAAAGCCCAGGACCCAATGGCTTCACTGCTGAATTGTACCAAGCATTCAAAGAAGAATTAATACCAATCCTACTTAAACTATTTATAAAAATTGAGGAGAAAGGAATACTCCCAAACTCATTCTACAAGGCCTGTATCACCCTGATACCAAAATCAGACAAAGACGCAAGAAAAAAAAAAAAAAGAAAACTATAGGCCAATATCTCTGATGAACATAGATGCAAAAATCCTCAACAAAATACTAGCAAAGTGGACCGGGTGTGGTGGCTCACGCCTGTAATCCTAGCACTCTGGGAGGCCGAGGTGGGAGGATCACGCAAGGTCAGGAGTTCGAAACCAGCCTGAGCAAGAGTGAGACCTCGTCTCTACTAAAAACAGAAAGAAAT
>CAUYPO010038124.1:0-31328 GCA_963574435.1 Cheirogaleus major | reverse complement strand
CTGTGTGACTTTGGAGAAATTACTTTTCTTTCTTAGCCTCAGTTTTCTCATCTATAAAATGGGGATAATCATGACTCCTCACAGGGTTTTTATAAGAATTTTAAAAAGTTATTACAAATCAAGCACTAGTATAGGTGCCCCCAAACAGTAAATATTTGATAAATGATAGATATTCTTAATATTATTTATACTGAATATTTCAACTAACATTCACTGAACTCCCACTATGTGCCAGGTACTATACTGGCCGTGATGTAGCAGGGAAGACAGCCATGGAAGCACCTGACTATGGTAAAATTGTGCTATAACATGCTCTAAGAGACAGTTATAGGTTGAAATTAATTTGTTTTCCCTCAAAGCAGAGAACGGAGGGAAGACATTTCCGGAAGAGGGAATAAAAAAGGGTCAGTATATGACAAATGTTTTAGGTTAGTTTCTCCCTGGAAACTAAGATGTAGATGGTAGAAATTGAACTGTCAATATACGAGGATACTTCCTCCTAAAAACACTATGTTCCTTTGACTTCTGTGACACCACACTCTCTTGGTTTTTCTGTTGTCTCTCTAGTAAGTGCTTTTCAGTCTCCTTTGTGGTGGCCTTGCTTCTACCATTATATGTTGGAATTTCTCAAGACTGTCGGAGGTGTTTTCTTATTCCACCACGGGTCCTCAAACTTTTTAAACAGGGGGCCAGTTCACTGTCCCTCAGACCCTTGGAGGGCCGTTGGAGAGTGCGGCGCACATTCCACACATGCGCACTGTGGGCCCGGGACGAGCCAGCTGCTAAGCAGGACAGGCAGCGGTGGCAAAAACACCCGGCGGACGGGATAGATGTCCTCGGCGGGCCGCAAGTGGCCCATGAGCAGTAGATTGAGGACCCTTCTTCATAGGCGTCTCATCCCTTACCTCCTAGGGTTTTAGTTACCACTTAAATGATAAATCCCAAATTTCTACCTCCATGTTAGATCTCGCTTATGAACTACTCCTATTTCCAACTATTTAGTGAGTATCTTCGTGTGGTTGTCTTAAGAATACTTTGAAATTAAAATGCCCAAAACTAACTTAGCTCCTCTCCAAGCCCTCCAGTGCTCCCAGTCTCAGTGAGTGCACCACCATTCACTCTAGTGCTGTGCAAGTGACAAACCCAGAAATCCTTCCTGACTCCACCCTCTCCCTCATCATCACATCAGTCAGTCATCAAGCCTATTCTTTCTGCCTCTCAGACGTGGATGTCACAATCTGTTCATTTCCTTCATTGCCATCCCCATAGTCCACCCAGGCTATCATTTCTCCCCACATTCAGTCCCTTTCTCTTTCACTCAATCCAATCTTTATCCAGCAGCCAAAAAGTGCAAATCTGTTCATGTCAATACTTTGTTCAAAACCTTTTGGTGGGGTGCCATGGCTCACACCTGAAATCCTAGCACTTTGAGAAGCTAAGGTGAGAGTATTGCTTGGCCAGAAATTCGAGACCAGCCTGAGCAAGAGCAAGACCCTATCTCTAACAAAAATAGAAATAAGTTAATTGGACAGCTAAAAATATATAGAAAAAATTAGCCGGGCATGGTGGCGCATGCCTGTAGTCCCAGCTACTCGGGAGGCTGAGGCAGTAGGATCACTTGAGCCCAGAAGTTTGAGGTTGCTGTGAGCTAGGCTGACACCACAGCACTCTAGCCCAGGCAACAGAGTGAGACTCTGTCTCAAAAAAAAAAAAAAAAGCCATAGATAGATTGTCAAAATATGCTGTTTTTAAAGTATTTTGTGCTTGCTTCTTAACTACCCGGGTTCAAGTCCTAGCTTTGCAACTTATTTTTGAGTAATGTTGATCATGTTTCTTTCTACCTGTAAAGCAGAAAGAAAAATAGAATTTACCTCTCAGTGTTGTTGCATGAAATAATCACTAATGAATACTTGCCTGGATCCACAGCACGTGAAAATAATAGCTACCAGTCGTGCAGGGTTAACTATGGTATCATTTATCATTTTCCTCCGTTAAATTAGGAACTCCTCTAGTGAAAGACTATCTTAATCACTTATGAATCCTCACCGTCTAACAAGCAGTTCGGCATGTAGAGGGAGCTCCGTACATATTTGTGGAATGCATGAATGAGGGAGTGGGTACAAACATGATATCTGATGATGAGTGTCCACTGCCACAAACAAATTAAAGCCCTGGTTCTTGGCATATTCCAGGTGATGAAGTGTTCGGGTTGGTTCACGGAGCTATACATTCAGCTCCAGCTCGGCAAGCCTGCTGAGTCACTTCTACACACTGACTGTATCTCAGACTGCTCTTCATCCAATCGCTGGCTTAATCACCTCTGCTGGCTTCCTTCCTGCTTCTTGGGGAGTGAAAAGTTTCTGCTACTAAAAGAATGACTGCCTGTGATCCCATCCTTTCCATTCGGGCAGTCTCCTATTATTGTCGATTCTCCCCCTGCTTTAACAAGTGGCTTCTGCTTCATCACAAAGCATTCTGTGCTTATATCTTCCTTTATCCCTGCGTGGAGTGGAACAGAGCAGAGAGAGTTTCTCCCTGCCCACATTGTGCTGACACTGAAAGAGACACAATCATCAGGCAGGAAGGAGAGATGGCTTTTGAATCAGAACAAATGCATCCCAGCTCAATTCTATGCTTCATTTAATTAGGAATCAATTGGCTCTGGCCACCATGACTGAGTTCCTCTTCTCGTAGGAAACCAGAACTCGCTCTCTCTCTCATTTATATGAGAAGTGGAGAGAGACGAGGAAGAATTGAGTGGAGTTTGAAATGAAAAATGGCATCTTGAAGGACAATCAGAGTGAGCAAAAAATACTTATAAACAAAGATGATGGAATGAGGAAATTAATTCCACTACCCAGAATGTATTGAGCACCTAACATGTGCCTAGAACTGTGCTAGAATCTGGGGAAGCACCTTTGAATAAAACTGGTTTCTGCACTCAAGGGCTTTTGGGAAATAAAAATCATATGATGATTATTGGGAGTACCTGATGTTATTTAGCTTTAGGAGGGAAAGTAGAAGAGGCAGAATGAGGCTTGTCTTAAAATACGTAATGCAAAGTGGAAGTGAGCTCCCTCCAATTTCCTTACAGCTATCTATAAAATGCTACACTACCTGGCCCTGCCTAGCTCACCATTTGCAACATCATTGTAAATGGGAGTTTCAGAGGGTGGCACCTGAAACCACCTAAAATCACAGCATTCCTAAGAGGCAATAATGCATAAGTGCCTAAGTTCATCTGCCACCAGTCATCCTGATCCTTCTCCCCCAAGCCAAAGACAGATCCATGTGTTGGATTTCCCAGTCATAAATAACTATTAAAAACCCACCCCTGCAAATTGCCAATGCCTTTACTGATGATATGTTAAAAATACAGGAAATCGGCCAGGCATGGTGGCTCAGGCCTGTAATCCTAGCACTCTGGGAGGCCAAGGCTCAGGAGTTTGAGGTTGCAGTGAGCTATGATGATGCCACTGCACTCTGCCCAGGGTGGAAAAGAACACAGGAAATGAAGAATAGGACACACAGCTTGATGGGACCAGAATTTGAAGCTGATAATTTTTCACACGCCCTCAGGAAGTGTAACTTCAGTTGTCATACTGGGGCTTTCCAGCCACAAAGTGCCACTGTCAAAAATTGCAACTTTTTACTGCATCCCTTTAAATTCACACATCATACCATTTGTCACACCCGATGGCTCAGAACCAACTCCAAATTAGCGCAGTCCATCCACTTGGATGTTTGTGACTCTCTATGTTTCTGGGTCATTTGACTTCATGGTTCCCTTCCTCTCTTTGTCTTCCTCCTTCTGAATTAACAAACTGACTTCAAAGGCTTAGCTTGGTAGGGGACCCAGATGTCTGTGAGCTTACATTTATTAGTCATGACTCGTAGAGTTGCAAATCAATGAAGATTCAACTCAAACTGGCTTAAGTAAAACAGGGACATTGTTAAATCATATAACTAAAAAGGCTAGTAGAAAGTTGGTTCTAAGCATCTATCTATCTATCTGTTTATCAATATCTATCTGTATATTTCTGTCTGTCTTTCCTTTCCCTATGCCCTGTCTCTGCTTTCATCTGTGTGTGTTTCATGCTCAAACAAGATCTCTCCATGTGGTCTCTGGAAGCTACAATCTTTCATCTTTGTAACTATAAGAGAATTGCAAAGGAGAACAACTTCCTTCTAATCTCACCAGTAAATGTCAGAATATTACCTCTGATTGGATTAACTGGGGCATGTGCCCATCACTGAAGAAAATGCTGTGGCACCAGAGAGAGGATGAACTGATTGACCAGACCGGTCACTCGCCCACCCCCAGAGCTGAGAGTGGGTCAGCTCATGGTCTGAGAGAGGAACAGGTACATTTCCCAAATTAGTCTCCAGAAGCTGCTATTGGTAGAAGAACTAATGAATGCTGAGAAGCAAAACAGAAAAAGCCAAAAATGTCACCTGCACTCCCACATTTGAGCATGTCATCCCAGTTAAGCCCATAGTTTTCAACAGTCTCAGAGGGAGAGCTAAAAAGAAAGAAAGGCTTCTAAACCAGACTTTATAAGTATATAAGGCTCAGCTTGTTTCCTGTAGCTCATCGCCCTCTTATGTCTCCTAGAGGAAAAACCTGATAGAAAGTGAGAGTGAGAGAATAGACCACAGGGAGAAGGACATTAGTTCTCAATTTTTATGAGAGCAATGAAATCAGATGTTAATAGAGGCAAAATATGACAGATTCAGATTACAATTATTGACAGGACAGTGGTGCTGTTCTAGCAGGAGGCCCTCACTTTTTTTTTTTTTAGGACATCATACCAAGGCAGAGCTGAACTATTTGTGCAAAGAAATAAGTTGTATCTGAATTGTAAGTGCCATAAAGAGGCTTATAATGAGGAATTGAACTTCAGACTCTAGCTCTACTTTAGATATGAGAAACTATCAATTGGCTAGTCAAACCTGAATTCTCTCTCCCTACTTCTCCAATCAATTACAAAAGTCACAGATATAGAGAAATTGGTTTGCTATATTTTCATAACAGGAAGAAATTTTGTCAAAGATTTTTGAGTCGGCTTTTTGTTGTTCTGTTTGCTCTGCTTTTTCTTTTTATTTGATCCTGCTCCTGCTCCATTATCTAAGGGTCACTTCACTGCACATTATTTCATCCTTGGCTCTGCTATCTGGATCTTCATGAGGCACACTTATGTAAATCCTAAGTTTTCTCTTCCCATGGCCCCAGGTGGAATTTCTAATAACAATAATGAAAAATACTATTAACCTCATCATTATCTTTATTGACACCAATAATTATAGAACAAAAATTTAATATGACATAGTAGCCATATTGGTGAGCTTTTACAATACGTCATATTCTCTGCTAAGAACTTTGCTGATACTACCACAGCGAAGTTTTACAGCAAAACTATGAAGCAAACACTTTTTTTCATCTCCACATTAAAAATGAAGAAAACTGAGACTCAGAAGCCAATGCCTCAACCAATAGATGCAGCTAGTGAGTGTCCTCCCCAACACATTCCAGGGCTCTCTCCCCAAATACGTGTCCTTTGTGCATGTCTTCTACCTGCTGTGCTCTCTCCAGCATCTGCAACTGCTGCTCTCTCTTCCTAACCCTCTCTCAGGAAAGCTGTGTTTCCAGGACATAATCTCCACGGCCATAAGTGGTGACCCATCCCCACCTGCCTAACTTCTACTCATGCTGTTAGAATAAAATTCACCTCCTCAGAGCTGATCACCCAGAGTGACCACTGTCAGTGCTCCCTCCTCTTTATAATGTATATAGAGTGGGCACTGGTCACCAGCATTGTCTTCCACAAGACTTGAAGTTCTATTCCATTTTCAGCCAGAGGTTATGTCCTTAGCTTTTAGCTCACTTTTAGTCATCTACTACATATTGCTGAATAGAGGAATTATTATAATCACTACTCAGGTGGGTGACAGGGTGTTTGGGACCAGTGTCCTCTAAGCAGTTTCTCAGGACTTCCTCCATCCCCCATTGCCATTTTCTACCCCCTCCTTTTGCTAAACCTTATCTCCTTGCTTTAAAAACTGTGGATCTATCCCAAATGTTATTTTCTCAAATACCTATAGGAGTAGGAAAATTAATATAAAACTTGACTGATTACAGAGAACAGAAATATGTGAAGACTCTAATAAACCATAGCATGCATGTCCTATCCAATAGGGACATGCATGCTAAAAATTGAAAGTCCAATATCCACCAGAACTTCTGAATATTCAAGACAAGCCAGAAATATTGATTTTTAGTTGTATATATAAAAATATTTATTTTAATATCACATACCAGGTATATGACAAGTTATTTGCACATGTTATTTAACCTCTCTGTACCTCAGTTTGCTCATTCATAAAATGGAGACAATATTGGAACCTAACTTATAGGGCTGCTATGAGATGTAAATTATTTGATATTTGTGAAGAGCTTAAAGTAGTTCTTGGCACATAGTGTTTACATATATATTTGAATATGTACCATCTAATTAATATAAAATATTCAATTTCATGTTGAATACATAATTGAATATTAAATATGTAATTGAATAACAACAATAAAAATACATTTTTAGAGAAAAACACTGTGCAAACCAAGCAAAACTCACCTCCATGTGAGGCCTATAGGTTATGAGATTGGGCCCTCTGCTTAGACTTTAACTGAAAGCTTCATCTTGGACCACCTCTGGATCAAGACCATTTCCTGACTCTTTTCTCCTACACAGTTTCAAAAACAGCCCTTTCTCTGACCCCAGAGACTATAATTTTCTCAAGTCATGAATCCTCAGCCCACCCCTGACTCCTAAGACTACCCCAGAAGGAACAGTTTGTAACATCTGCCTTTTCCCCCATCCCATGGAGGTGCAATTGAAAAACTTCACCCTAAAAAGCAAACACTTTGGGAAGCTCCTGCTTCCTAGGCCTCTGAGGGGTCTCTATCAGCTGCAGCCCACTTTTCAATCAATTTTATCTGCAATGTTTGCAGACTGCGCCTGCCACCCCTGTAGCCAACTGTGTTATCAGCAATCAGCAGCACGGTGGGGACAGAGGATAGGCACAGTTGAGAACAAGACTAAAAATAAGAATTTTAAAATTAAATTCTTGAACTGGAGAGGAAAAGGAGAAGCAGGACACGGTAGGGCAGGTTTTATTTATTTACATCAATGAGTCAAAGATAAAGGGAACAAAAAGGCATTTTCAGGGAGTTGGGCATATGGCAGTTGTTTTCATCTCTGGCAGAGTTGTCCAGACACCAATGATGATGCAAAGTAAATGCCTGTCATACAAACTCAAAGTAAGCTTATTTACACGTTTAGGAAGTGCAAGGTTGTAAATGATGGTTTAATTGGAAAAATCTGCCTAATCATTTGAACAAGCAGACCTAAAAACAGACATAACATAGTGCTGGAAAGAAAATAAATTTAAGAAAATTTCTTTTTCATTGCTTTACTCTAATACATTTCCCTCTTTCCTCCTGCCTCTCTCTATTCCATTTTTATTTCCACTAGAAAAAACACTTCTCAGCATTTCACAGGCTGCCCTTAACCTTTCTGACTTGCTCACTTGGGGCCTGTAAAAGACAAAGCACTCTCTCAATGATGGGAGACAGGCACTAGGCAGTACCCAGTGCACGTAGCCTGGCCTCTGGGGCTGGAATGGTGGCTTCCTAAAAACAAACAGTGCAGGGGCTGATGGATTAGGGAAGGTGTATAGAACATCCAACTCGATGTCTAGCAAATAAAAAGCATTCAATATAGTTTCCTTACCTGCCACTCAGTAGGGAACTGGCATTTATTATCAAAAAGAAAAAGTCACCTACTCACATCTATAATAAGAACTTTTAACTGGGAAGAATTATATCAATAGTAACAGTGATTATTTTGGGGTGGGAGGTTCTGGTTGATACAGTTTCTTTCTTTATATTTTTATTTAGGTTTTTCAAATTTTCTGCAATAGGAAATAAGAAATAAGATGATTTTTAAATCAAAAATTCTGAATGCTATTATATTAAATGCACATCTTTTTCTAGCCTTATATTTACCTATTCCCATCTAATGGCCTGACTATCTAGTAGAAGTCACATATTAATGAGCTTCAAAACTAAAATTTCCATTCTTGTTTGTGGTCTTTTCAAAACTTGCCAGAAATTGGCATTTTCTAATTTTTAATGATGAGAAAATGACACTAATATCAACCTTAAACCTAATACCACTTGATGTGGTTATAATCTCTCAAAACACACCAAAAAAGCATAAAGAAATTAGTAAAAGAATTTTTAAAAAGAATTAGTAGAGCATAAATAATTCACTTCGTCATTTTGGACAATATTCCTAGGAAACCCTTTTTGTTAGCTGTAGCAGGCACTTGTGATTAATTGTGCCATGTCTCCTCAGTTCTCCTAATTTCAGCACTGATTTGGTAGACAGTTCAGGCATATTTGCCAATGTCTGCTGGTGCCCTTCTGTACTGCTTTCTCAAAAGCTGGGGAAAGCAGCTTAGCCACATGCAGGTGCAACCCAGAAATGTGAGGGAGTTTATGCCCCCCCAAGGTAATCCTCATCCTTTGGGGGATGAAAGTCCATGGATAAATGTCTCAACTTCCTTGTCCTTCAGTGTGACAATTCTAAGCAGTAACCAGCTCATTAACATATACTTTATTGTTTTTCTTTCTTATCTCTCTCTCCTTATTCCCACACTTCTATTTTCTGTGATCACCTCCAAGATAAACTTCCTGTGTCTTAGTCAGTTTGAGATGCTATAACAGAATACCATAGACTGGGTGGCTGTAGCAGCAAACATTTATTTCTCACAGTCCTGGAGGCTAGAAGTCCAAGATTAGGTTGCCAGTTGTATCCTCACATGGCAGAAGGAGAGAGAGCCCTCCTGTCTCTTCCTCTCTTTATAAGGACATTAATCTAATCATGAGGGACCCACCCTCATGACCTAATCTAACCGTAATTACCTTGCAATGGCTCCACCTCCACATATCATCACAATGGGAATTAGAATTTCAACATATGAATTTGGAGGTTAAACACACATTCAGTCCATAGTACCCTGCATCAAGTCCTTGTCTCAGGGTCAACTTTAAGTGGTAGGGGGATATGTGGTTGGACCCAGACTAAGACATCATAATTATAAATTCCTAGGTTAAAAAGAATCCTTAAGTCACTAATGACCATAATGTCACTAATGACAGCCACAGCCTAGATTTTATTTATTAGAATCTGATACCCAAATTAAACTATGTAAGCAACCTTCAGATCAAATGGGACTGGAATAAAATTCTTTCCTATTTGGATGTGCTGTTAGTACACAGAACTGTGACAGCACTGAAACAAAGTAAGCAAGTGCTTTCACTAGTTCATAGAAAAAAACCATGCTTTTTCTAACTCTTGATCTTGAAGAACCAGGGTCCTATGAGCATAGGAGACTCAATTCATTCAAAAGTAACTACCTCCTTTTAGCCTGAGTTTTGACAGCCTAACAACAGAAAGGGAATTATGTCAGCTTTCCTGCTTAGCATGAGCTCTGCTCCAGAACCAATGACATATAACATGTATGTTTGCTTTTCCTGCTAAAAAGCTGTGACACATTATTAAAACTTTACAAGTCACTCTATCTTAGGACAACCCTAGGCAACTTGTTTCCATCTTATTTCTTGGACAAGGACATTCAGTGCATCCTGCTTTCATTGACTTTTCTGAATATTATATTAAATGTTGACATGTGCTTGGCAACTAAAACTCATCAGTTAAAGGGTTCTCCCCTCTCAAAATTGTTTTTAATATAATAATGTAATGAGTATGAATCCCAGATTCATCACTAAATATGTAACCTTGCTTAGTCAAACCTCAGTATCTTGTTCTATAAAACACATGTAACAACAAAACTCATGTTGTAGGTTGGGAAAATTGCAAAAATCCCTGAAATGTGTTTAGTGCAGTCCCTGGCACAAAGGCACTGCTAAATGTGAAATATTATTATTAAAATAATATCCAATTATAGTAACTGCATGATGCAAAAATCAAAGTCAGTATTGCACTTGGAATCTGGAGACAGTTTCACTAAAATACATATAATGTCTTCTCATTCTAACTCTTTCATTTTTTATGCATTTTAACCTTCATTAAAATTGGACTATAATGTGTAAAGAGATGAATTTCTCAAAAAAGCAAAAATGATCAAGATGTCCATCTAGGAATTCACAATATAGAAAGGAAAGCAGATATATATAGATTTTATCATGCACTAAACATTTATTAAACACCAGCTTTGTACTAGAAAGCACTAGGTAATAGGAACATAAAGATGAACTCTGTCTCTTCTGAGGGAAAGCAGTGGTCCAATGAATCAATAAGAGCCCGATGTCGACATGATAAATATTATGTTCAAAGTAATATGAGAAGACTTTAAAAGGAATAACTAGCTCTATTGAGGGGAGTTGGAGGTAGGGGCAAGTTAAGTAAAGCTTCTCAGTTATGACTGCTAAACTGGTACATGAAGGATGAGTAGAAGTTAACAAGTTAACCAAATGGGAGAAGAGCGTTCCAGGACACAGCATAAACAAAAGCAAGGAATTATGGAAGATCATAGTGTCTTTAGGGAACTCCAAGTAGTTATTAAATTGGATCCAGGAGAAATGGGGAAAGCAAGGAGGAGAGAGAAAAAAAAACAATGCTCATAAATGTTAGGTTGCAATTATTTTGAACTGACTATAATGGAGTAATAAGCAAACATACAAAATATTAATGTCACATAAGGTTAGATCACTTGTGCATTTTTACATAACTAGTTTGTGGCAAAACTAAAGCTAAAAGCTGAGTCTACCAACTCAAAATGTGGTGCTCTCTCCTCTAGACAAGTAGTTCGTAAAGTGAGGTCCCAAGACTAGGGAGATTATTAGAAATACACATTCTCAGGCTTTGTCCCAGAACTAGCCAGAAACTCTCAGAATGTAGCCCAGAAATATATGTTTTTAAAAGCCCTCCAGTTGATTCTGAATCATACTAAAATTTGAGAATTGCTGCTCTCAACCTTCTTGTAGTTTTCATATTCCCAAAGAGTTTTCCAAAGAGGAAACTAAGGGAAAAACAAAGATTGCTTTTTCTCTTTTTTTTTTTTTTTTTTTGGTGGCATCCAGAAAGCTTATGTGTATAACAAAACTTTATCAATCAAATACTTTGCGAAAACTGTATGACAATGTTCCATTTGGGCAAGGCTTTTCATGGCCAATACCTTAGCAGTCACAACAGGTTCAGGTGGCCAGAAAAATCACTTACCTCCAAATGTCATTTAGGTGCTAGTTACACGGAACCCCCAAGAACAGGTAATCACCAGTGTACTTGCAGGAAGGAGTAAAGAGAGAGAAAGAAAATTATAAGAAATTGAAGAATATGGTCACCTCCTTTCCCTAGAGTTTACTAAATTTATGCTTCAAGAGCTTAAGAAATCCCATTCCCAGCATCACAACATTTTAGAGTTTGTGAATTTTAGAGTTTTTTAGAGGAATGTGAATAAAAAGTCTATTGAGCCATTTTTAGTATCATTCACCTCTGTGTTCTCAATGCCTGTCTTAGTTTATTGCACATAGTATGTATTTAATAAAGAATTGTTAACTGAATGGACAATCTAATTAATATGAAGAATAAACTAATGCTTTGAGTGTATGTCCATAGAAAGACTAATAAAAAACATTAAAAACAGAATGAAACCAAAAAATAAGAGCCTATTTTATAAGACTGAGCATATAATATTTGAAGAAATGCAGGCTGAACACTATGAGCATAGCATTGATTTTTCTGAAATTAGAACCATTCTGCATCCAATCAACCTGTTTCTCTATTGCTGACATCAACCATTGAGGAGATGAAGAAAAATCTCATTTGTGCCAGTATCTGGCAAAGTAACACAAGTTAATTTGTCAATTAAACTATCGGTGTAATAGGGAATGTTACAAACTAACATTAGCAGGTTAAGAGAGGCAAGCTGTATAATTCATAAAGAGAAATGCAAGTCCACAACAGGAATTCAGATGCTTCTTAAATGAAGATTAACAACGGCAAAACTAAATTAAAGACAGGGTCTGAGTGACCTCTAGTGTCATTGAGAAGAATATGAAGTAAGTAAGAGAAATAGAAAATAGCTCATGGTGCAAATCCTAAATATAAACATAAACATAAATATAAGTTTATGTTTATAAACTTCATTACAACATAGTTTCTATTTTGTTTGTCTAAAAGTCACCTGAGAAACAACACATAGGATTTTATATTTCAGTCTTCATCACTGAAACACTGTTCTGGCTTACTGGCTTGTATTAAAATGTCTTCTTTTGTATACATGCAATAGTTTGAGATCTCAGCCTTACTATTCAAATGCCTTTGGGAAAAAAGAATGCCTTGTATTAAATGTTAAGTAACAGTAGGTTTCCCAACTGATATTGGGAAAAGGTCAAGGGAATGCAGAGAGGCAATAAAGTCGTTCCAATTTTAGTAGTGTTGAGAGAGAGTGCTTA
The DNA here is from genome assembly GCA_963574435.1 of Cheirogaleus major. Taxonomy (NCBI): domain Eukaryota; kingdom Metazoa; phylum Chordata; class Mammalia; order Primates; family Cheirogaleidae; genus Cheirogaleus; species Cheirogaleus major. The sequence goes on along the minus strand of CAUYPO010038124.1, from coordinate 18,787 downwards.
CATTCAGTTGCTTCACCTTCTAATGTATGCATTGATTTTTCTAAAAGCACAAGCTCTGATCACCTTCAATCAAGGTTCTTCAAAAACCCCCTGATTGCCTACCAAATTAAGAATAAATTCTTAGGTGGGTCATTCAAGGGCTTCCATGAAATGAACCTCCCCCCTTCATTTCCTGTTAAGAAGGCATTGCCATATGTCACAACACTAGTATTATTTCTGTACATGCAGACTTCCCAACTATCAATGTCTTTTTTAACTGCCAGAATTTTGCAAACTTTTGTGTAAAGATAGTCCCAAATCTAGGAAGGGCTTGCAGCTTATTTTTAATAATGTCCTGATTTCAAGTCCTATTTCTACCACTTGCTAAATGTGTAATTTTGGAAAAATTGCTTAGCCTAACTTAACTCAGTTTGATCATCCCTAATATGAGAATAATGTATATCATGAATATATTACCACAGCTACCTCTGCATGACATGAAGTAAAGAAGGGTAAAACACCACCAAAGTCAAATACCATCTCTGTCACTGATTCACTTTGGGATCCTGGGTAAGGTAGTCAACTCTCTCAGTTCTTGGTTCCTTGTTTGTAAAACAGGTACAATCATAACCAACTTCATAATATTAACGTGAAGATTAAAATTAGGTGACCTATACGAAAAAGCATGCAGTATATCATGGGCACTCAATAAGTGCTTAACTCTGCACACTGAGACCAATTAACTTAATAAGTGCTTAACTCTGCACACTCTTCCATTTGGGATGGGTGGGTGGATATCAGGTGATGCCATCAAGCCCCCTAGCTGGGGTCTCTGATTATCCTATTCTCCTTTCCCTATTGCAAATGTAGTCAGCCAAAGATTCAAGGAGATGTTAATGGCACATCTGAGGCATGGCTATTATGGGCCATTTGATAATCACATTTGGTTTCACCTACGGTCTTGACCTCTGTGGCTTCTGTTATAACTTACAGGATAACCCAGTCAGCCTTCAAACTCAACATTATGTGATCAGTTAGATTATTTCAGTTGTAGTCTTGGTCTAAGCCAGGCTCAGGGTGAAAAGTTAAAACAAAGCTTTTAGGCTGGGTGTGGTGGCTCACTCCTGTAATCCTAGCACTTTGGGAGGCCAAGGAAAGAGGATTGCTTGAGATCAGGAATTCAAGACCAGTCTGAGCAAGAGCAAGACCCCTTCTCTACAAAAAATTAAAAAATTAGCTGTGCATAGTGGCACATGTCGGTTGTCCTAGCTACTCGGGAGGCTGTGGCAGGAAGATTGCTTGAACCCATGAGTCTGAGGTTGCAGTGAGCTATGATGACGCCACAACACTCTAGCTCTGGCGATAGAGCGAGACCCCATCTCAAAAAAAAAAAGAAAAGAAAAAAGCTTTAGTGTATAGTTTCACAGAAACAGAAAGTAGAATGGTGGTTTCCAGGAGCTGGGAGGAAGGGAAAGTGAGGAGTTTGTTTAATGGGTATAGAGTTGTAGTTTTGCAAGATGAAAAAGTCCTGGAGACTGGTTGTACAACAGTGAGAATATACTTAACACTACTGAACTATACCCTGAAAAATAGTAAGGATGATAAATTTTATGCTACATGTATTTTACCACAATTAATTTTTTTTTTTTTTTATGGAGACAGAATCTCACTCTGTTGCCCGGGCTAGAGTACCATGGCATCAGCCACAGCAACCTCAAACGCCTGGGCTTAAGCAATCCTTCTGCCTCAGCCTCCCGAGTAGCTAGGACTACAGTCATGTGCCACCATGCCCAGCTAATATTTTCTATATATTTTTTAGTTATCCAGCTAATTTCTTTCTATTTTTTAGTAGAGACAGGGTCTCACTCTTGCTCAGGCTGGTCTCGAACTGCTGACCTCAAGTGACCCTCCTACCTCAGTCTCCCAGAGTGCTAGGATTACAGGCGTGAGCTACTGTGCCTGGCTAAATTTTTTTTAATAACAAAACAGTTTTATGAGATGTTATTCATTATCCCTTAAACACAACTTCTTCTGGCATCTCCATAGCAGGTCACATAACACACACACACAAGTAAGAGTACACACACACACACACACACACACATGCACGCATGCACAGAGAAGAAAGGATGATTTTTGTCTAGTAGCCTAAGATTTTTCTAACTGGCCCCACACAAATATCACAAATCCTATATTATTTTGATTCCATGTTAAGGATGAGAAAAAGTACACCCTTTGAATGCCACCTAACATACAAGAAGAGAGATTGATTCTAACTCATTTGGCTTAGAAATAAAAGGAATAAAAGGTTCAACACTTATCTTCCACCTAAATTAACTTGGGCAGAACATGGGATAAGGCCCCAGTATAAATAGTTTTGAACTTCTTCCAATTATTATCATGTTTTTGTATGATTATTAAAATGATTTCTCAACAAAAGCTAGCAGCAATTTCTGATATTCCTGAAAACTGAGTAGAGCAAAAGAAGGAGTCCCAAAGCCAACTCCAGACAAACATCCCTTCCTGCTGAACACACTGGAAGAATTAGTAAAAATTAAAAGTCTGAACTGCTCCTTTCTCAGATTGAAAATTCCAAATAACTTTTAAAGCCTCTTCATTAATGTATCCCTCTAATAGCCTAGCCCTTATTATTGGCCTGATATCCAGAATCCTTACTGCTTGGCAAAAAAGAATAAAACTCAGGAGATTTCGGTATAAGTGAGCTGAAATAACCCCAGCCCATTTATTCTCAGACCCTCATTCGTCTACCAGTCAGTCTCCCCTATGATGCTGTCTCTGTATTCCTGGATGGATTCTAGCAATCCTGGGTGTTCTCTAACCCAGGATCACAATTAATTTTGGTTAGTTGCTTTTACTTTTTATACATACAGAAAAGTACACAAATCATAACCATACAAATTGATGAATTTTCACAAAGTGAACACTTCGGCATAACCAACAACCAAAGAACACAGCATTGCCACAGTTTCCAAAGCCCCCTTGTGCCTCCTTCAAATTACCCTGACAAGGGTAACTATTATGCTGACTAGGTGACTTGTCACATTGTATGTCAGTTTTGCTTCTTTTTTTCCTTTGGAACTTTGTATAAGTAGAATCACAAAGAGTGATCTCTAAATCCATGAGATTCATCCCTACTATTCTAGGTAGCCCTAGTTAATTCACTCTCATTGCTGTGTAGTGTGAATATACCATGATTTGTCTATTTTACTGTAGATGCAGGTCCCCATCTACTACAATTAGTCAATCATGTCTGGGTCTGTGAATGCACATCAAATCATTGTACCTTAAGTTTCTGGCAATGCTCCAATGACTCTCTGACAGCAGCTACAGAGATGTCTTGTCACCCCTTTTCTATGCCAGTGATTCCCTAATTCTCTTAGGTCCAACAAACCACTGCTCCACGTGAGAAACAGGAAACTCATTTTTCCTGAGAACAATATAACCTTTCTACACCTCTAGACATTCTGTTTAGAGTTTTATCTCTGTGCAAAGCACTGTGCTGCTGGCTGGGCCATAAAATAAAGGAAGATATAGCCCTTCATCTGGGAGAGCTTGAAGTCTAGTAGAGATAAACATGATATTACTTATGTGACCTCCAGAAATATATGTGCTATTCAAATTTCTCACCAATGCAGCTCTAACTCCAATGAAGACTAAACTCATAACTCTGGGGCTAGGGGAGTATCAGGAAGTCTTATGTAGTCACTCCAAGTGTGAAATGTCATTTAAGGACAGTGTATCATAAAAGTATGCTTGATAATGTGATCATGCCTGTTTTAATATTAAAAACATTTCCCTTCAGAACCGTCAGTTAAAACAGACACTCCACGACAATGTTCCCTGTTTAACACTTGAATTTTAGCACCCCTGTGAATCACTAATATTTTAAGCCACTGCAGATATCACCACTGAAGTTTGAAAAGGACAAATCTAAACAACCCGTAAAAATTTACCACATAATAAAAGGAGATGAGGCACCTCAATCAATCTTGTAGATGATCCACAAAAACCTGGCCATATTGTGTTTTGATATATCCTAATTTATTTGATCTACTTTTCCCAGGAGATAAATAATTCTTCAGATATTTTATTCATTTTAAACAACCATGCATATCATAACAAGTATCTGAGGCTTTAAATCACAAACCTCAGTAAAACACAACCTGAAATTCTAGTGTCACTCGTACATTTAATAACCAAAAAAGTAATACTCATGATTTTCCTAACAGTTTGAAAGTCAAAATTGACTCCTGGGAAAGCAGAGAAGCCAATTTGCAATGAACACCTTTCATTTCCTACTCTTAATTCAAATCTTCATAAAATTGTTTGAAGTCTTGGCACTAGTAGTGGCATTCCAATGTAGCTCATAAGTAGACCTTTTGGGAGGAACATTTATATGTAAAATACACTCTGTATATCAGCCAAAACACGTTAAGGACTTTGAGTCCTTAAAAAGGACATCATCCAAACCACAAAGAAGAAAATTGATGACAGTGGCACAAGATGATCAGAACTAATGACAAGATTCCTTCAGGCACTTTTATTTGGGGGCTTGCTGTGTCTTTTCTTTACAAAGAGAAACATGACATCTTCCACTCATTCATATGCACATCCTGGAGGCCCAAGGATATGTATAATTAGGAGCTCTTAGAATACAGATGGGAATTAAAGCCTAAGAATCAAATGACATTATCTGGGCTAAAGAAGACCTAAAGATGGGACAATGTATGAGATCTGAGCTCCAGTCTGACCCAATATAGAGATAGGAAGGAGGACAGGCTAAAAGGGAATCTTAGAAGAAGCAGCCTATGATGTAAGAGGAAGAATAAGAGTGTGGGTAGGGTATCTTAAAATTATGTGGGGAAAAAAATATTTCAGCAAAGGATAATCAACCATTCCAAAGATGCCAAAAGACCAAATGAGATGAGAGTTGAGAAGTGACCAGTGGAATCAGCAAGAAAAAGGCAACGGTAACCTTGACAAGTGTAGTTTCTAGGAGTAAGGAGGGCAGAAACGGATAGATGAGAGGATGTATAGTGGAGATGCATAAAAGAGAATGCAGATAACACTTTGGAGGAGTTTGCTGCAAAGAAAAATGCACAAAGTTGATACTATCTAGAGCAGGTCTTTTTAAAGGTGAAATCTATTAGGCCATGTGTTTATGCTGATGAGAATAATGTAGCAAGAAGAAGAAAATGGATTATTCAGAAGAGAAAGTGGTGAGTGCAGGCTTGAAGTTCTTAAGCAGATGACAAGTATGAGGTCTGGTATACAAGGTGTGTGAGGAGGGGAAATTGGACAAGAGCTCGACATTTCCTCCTCTATGAAAGAAAAATCAGCAGAAGATGTAGGCATTTGGCAGATTCGTCATGGGGAAGCTGGAACAATTTTCTTCTGATTGCTTCAATTTGTTTCAGTGAAATAAAAAAGGAGGTCATAAGCTAAGAAAGGAGGAAGGAGGGATATTGAAATTCTAAGTAGAAAAAGGTATAGATTTTACAATTTGGATAACCTGTGGTATTTTCCTTGTGGAGCCCAAACTAGTAAGAAAAAGACATCCAATAATACTTTCAGAAATGCACAACAATGGAGAAGATGCCTTGTGAAGAAAAATAACAGGTATCATGGAGAGTAAACAAGGGGAACCCATTTTACCTAGGAGTGTAACTGGGGTGCAGAGAAGCTATAGAAGTCCTCTCAGATCCTGAGACCTAAAGTCTGAGTTGGATATACCAGCAAAGCATGGAGGGAAGAGTAGGAGAATTTGGCAAGCTAAAATGACTGAGAGAAGGCCAGTGTGGATAGAAGATGATGAGTGACATGACAGGGCAGGAAATGAGTCTGTAGAAATTGGTGGAGGCCAGACCATGTAGGGTCTTCTGTGACATGTTAAGGATTTGGGTTTTTGTTTTAACGATGTGAAGAAGATCTTGGAATCTTTTTAGCAGTGTGGTGACCTGATAAAACTGCCTATTACAATGGTCTATCTGGCTGCAGTGCAGAAAATGATGCAGAAGGGAAAACAGTACAAATAGGGAAAAAATAGGCCATTGAGGTAAAGGAAGCATGAAATTAGAGTGTCTTAAATTAAGGTGGTGATAGCGAGATAGAGAAATATTTTGGAACCGGAAATGACAGGGTTCGTCATATGAGATAGGCAAAGAGTGAAGGAAAGAGAGATGTCAAAGGTGAGGCATTAATGGTATGATATTGATGGTGGGAGGGGTGATATGTCATTTCCAAAAAAGGCAATTTGAGGGTGAAGCAAGATAGATCAAAGTGGGGCAAGCAAGCAAGAGGCAATCTGGTGTGGGTCCTGTTGAACTTGAAATGCCTACGTCACATTTACCCTCATAGCAAGCCTCAGATCCTTGTATCACATCCAAGTGAATCTGGAAATAAAAAGACTGGAATCATTAGCGCTTGCTTATGGGACTAAAGTGTTCTGTATTCAGAAATATTTTACTTCATAGTCCAAAGACAAATGAATAGGAAATGTTCATTACCCAAATCAGAACCTAAAGAGTTCGGGTTAAGTAATGACCCATAGAACTGGAACCAGTGTGTACTACACTGAGATTTGGAAGATAGAGTGATATTGCTCATAAAAGGCAAAGACTCTATCATTGATGAAATTTGTCCCCACTAAATGGAAAAAAAATTCAGATAAGGGAAGTCTTCATATACTATTGATTTTCATCTTGACAATTTGAGACAAGATACAAATAATTTGCTTTTGAAGCTGACTCCATTCTAAAACTCGTAACCGACAATCTGGCTAACTGGCTAAAACTATTAGTTAAGAAAGTAAATGTGGGGGGCATGGGCAATATATGTAACCGTAATATTTGTACCCCCATAATATGCTAATAAATAAAGAAAGAAAGAAGAACTTCAGTTCACAGAGTTACCAGACTATAAAAAAGGTTTGCTTATAATAATTAAAGATTTGCCCCTAAGTACTTCTTGTTTGGGGATGCTATTGTAATGGTATTTTAAAATTTTCATTTTCTACTTGCTCATTGTTCATCTATAGAAATGCCATTAATTATTGTATATTGTATCCTGCAACCTTGCTAAATGATTATTTCTGGTAGCTTTTTTGTAGGTTCCATAGGATTTTCTATATGCATGATCATATTATTGGTAAATAAAGACAGTTTTACTTTAAAAAAAAAAGAAGAAGAAGAAAGTAAATGTCCTCTCATTGCTAAATTTGATTGGCTTAGGAAAAAAAAGAAAGTAAACAAGCTTTCCACCTCATTCTCAGCATTTCCCATCATATTAACTGCATGAACATTTACATACATTGTTCAATAGTTGTGAAGCTCACTTTATTCTACAAAGGAAAGTTTGACTGAGGAAGGAAAGTCAGTTAAATTTTCTTACATTTTTCCCTTTACATTTGTCCTGAGATAGAATGATAACCCCATCTAGAGTTTATCACTGGAAATTGTTCAGCAAGGAGGGAACTATATGAAAATTACCCCAATGAAGAGAAATGGTTGAAAAATAGTACCAGGATAAAATTACATGAGTTCTAGATATTTTGTTGATTCGATGTGGTATGGTTTAAATAGACTTTATTGATAAATTAGATATTTATGTATGTGGATATAAATATAGCTATTTGGAAAGAGCTTTGTCAAGTATGAAATTATCAGAATATATCTCATTTCTTAATATTCTTAGCACATTAATGTACACAGTGCCTTTTTAACATAGCTATCCCACACGGAAACATTTAAAAACTTTAGAAGTATATCTGCTAATGTGTTCATAGAGAGCAGTGTGTTCGGCCTATTCTTTGAAATGAAGTGTCAACCATCACTGCAGTTCTTAGAACTGAGATGTTAAGAGGGTGTGGTGAAGCCGGGCGTGGTGGCTCACACCTGTAATCCTAGCACTCTGGGAGGCCGAGGTGGGAGGATCATTTGAGCTCAGGAGTTTGAGACCAGCTTGAGCAAGAGCGAGACCCCGTCTCTACTTAAAAAATAGAAAGAAATTAGCTGGACAACTAAAAACTATATATATATATATATATATATATATATATATATATACATATATATATATTAAAAAAATTAGCCGGGCACGGTGGTGCATGCCTGTAGTCCTAGCTACTTGGGAGGCTGAGGCAGGAGGATCACCTGAGCCCAGGAGTTTGAGGTTGCTGTGAGCTAGGCTGATGCCACGGCACTCTAGCCCGGGCAACAGAGCGAGACTATGTCTCAAAAAAAAAACAAAAAAAGTTTCCAAAAGTCCATTGGGAATCATTTTTCTCCCAAAAAACAAATTTTGGAGTTGAAAGAATTAGATATGCATCCCATCTCTGTCATTTGTGCTTGGTGTGATCTTGGGCAAGTTATTCAACACTTGAGTGTGGTTATGAGAAAATCAGGTGAATGACATTATCACCATTTTTCAGATGAGCACACTGGTTAAAAGCAAGCTTGGGTGTGACTATATCCCAAAATTGTTGATCCCTTTATTTAAAGAGACTTGAAAAAAATGTGGTGCTAAATTTTACTCAGAATAACCTAGATAACAAGAATGAATTAACTAGACTTTGAGAACTAAACAGTAGTCCCTGCTTATCCACAGGGGATGTGGTTCAAGACCCCCTATGGATGCCTGAACCTGTGGATAGTACTGAACCCTATACACTGCATACACTGTGTTTTTTCCTATCCATGCATACATATGCTAAAGTTTAATTTATAAATTAGGCACAGTAAGAGAATAGAATAATTATAATAATATACTGTAATAAAAGTTATATGAATGTTCTATCTCTCTTTCAAAATATTTTATTGTATGTAATATTTTTTTAATTTTTATTTTTTTTATTTCAGCAAATTATGAGGGTACAAATTTTAAGGTTTCAAATAATGCCCTTGCCCCCCCTCCCCCCACAAGTCTGAGCCTCAAGCGTAACCATCCCCCAGACGGCACACGTCTCACTCATTATGTATGTATATACCCGCCCCCCCCACCTGCCCAATACCCCATTAATGTAGTTCCTATGTCAGAATAATGGCTAACAAACATATGAAAAAATGCTCAACATCTCTAATCATCAGGGAAATGCAAATCAAAACTACAATGAGATATCACTTATTTCCAGTAAGAATGGCCTTTATCAAAACGTCTCAAAACAATAGATGTTGGCATGGATGCGGAGAGATAGGAACACTCCTCCACTGCTGATGGGACTGCAAACTAGTTCATCCTCTGTGGAAAGCAATATGGAGATACCTTAAAGCGATACAAGTAGATCTACCATTTGATCCAGCAATCCCACTACTGGGCATCTACCCAAAAGATCCCATGACACTGTACAAAAAAGACACCTGCACTTGAATGTTTATGTTCTGTTATTTTTTAAAAGCTACAATCTTCAATTTATTTATGTTTTTACAATTCAATGGTGTTTAGTATATTCACAGAGTCGTGTAACCATTGCCACAATTTTATTAATAGACCATTTTCATCACTCCAAAAAGAAATCCCATATCAATTAGTAGTCACTTCTTCCTCTTGCCTACAGCCCTAGGCAATCATTAATCTAATAATTCTCTCTCTTTGGATTTGCCTAGTCTGGTTATTTCATACAAAGAAAATCATCTAATATGTGGTCTTTTGTGACTTGCTTCTTTCATATCAAGTAATGTTTTCAAGGTTTATTCATGTTGTAGCGTTTATCAGTAGTACTTCATTTCTTTTTCTGGTCAAATAATATGCATTGCATCACTACACATTTATTTCTTCACTCAGCAGTTGATTGATATTTAGGTTTTTTCCCCTTTTTTGACTATTGTGAATAATGCTGCTATAAAAACTTGTGTGCAAATTTTGGTGTGTCCATATGTTTTCATTTTTCTTGAGTAAATACTTAGGAGTAGAATTGTTGGATCATATGATAATTCCACATTTAACCTTTGAGGAACTGGCAGACTGTTTCCAAAGCACATGCTACATTTTACATTCCCATCAACACTGTATCAGAGTTCCAATTCCTCCACGCTCTCACCAACACTTGTTATAACCTATCGTTTTGATTATAGCTGGTCCTAACAGATATAAATCTATATCTCCTTGTGGTTTTTATTGCATTGCTCTGATGGCTAATAATGTTGAACATGTTTTCATGTGCTTATTGGCCATTTGCATATCTTCCTTGGAAAATTGTCTCTTCATAGTTTGTTCATTTTCTAAAATTGATTTGCCCTTTATTATTGAATTATAAGGGTTTTTTTAATATTCTAGATACCAATACATGATTTGAAAATGTTTTCTTCCATTTTGTGGAATGTCTTTTTTTTTCATGGTAATTTTTAAAAAACAAAAGTTTTAAATTCTGGTAAAGTCCAATTATATTTATATTTCATTGTTCTCTGTGTGTGTGTCTGTGTGTGTGTGTGTGTGTGTGTGAGAAATCTAGGAAGTCTTTGCCTAACTCTAGGTCTCAAAATTTACTCATATTTTAAGAGTTTTATAATTTTAGCTCTTATGCTTATGTCTGTGATCGATTTTGAACTAATTTCTGTCTGTGGTGTGAGATATAAGTCCCTCTGTATTATTTTGCATGTGGATATGTTAGGTAGATAGTCAGGATCTTCGGCTCTTCTAGGGACAAGGGTGCCCTGCTTTGGTGCTGTCTCAAGCAATTGCTCCACTGAGGAAGAAGGATAAGGGCGGGCACTTTGTTTTACCCACTGGATATCTAGGATCAGAAAGGTGAAATCTGGTGGCAAACTTTTGTGCCTCTGTTAACATTCTGGATTGCTCAAAAATCATTTAAAGTCTGGCTAGAATAACATGGACATCTTTCCAAGCCAAGTCATAGGCTAGACACAAATGCTGGAATGTCTCTACGTATTTATCATGGTGATCAGTGCAGCTTCCCAGATCCTGTTTTATTTGACTCTACTAGACTAATGGGCTAATGGGCCAGGGTTGGTCCAAACTCCCCCACTGCTTCCTCCAAGGCTAGGAGCTGCCTTCCCCATGGTGGAGGTAGAGACAGCACCAGCTTCCCCTCTGTAGGCCCCCAGGCCTCCCTGAGTAGGGGGCAGCTGGGAACAGGTGGGAACCTGAGGAGGGTCTCTCAATACCATCGTCTTACTTAACTGGAAACATCCTTTGCATCACGGAGGATGAAAGCCTGTATATACGGTATTTCAGCCCATTTTCCTTCCTTTTGGCAAAAAAAAAAGGTGCAATTGTAAGACAGTCGGGTGGTGTAGAGTCCCGTGTGGCGGCCACTGATCTCTGCTATCCAGCCTGTACTGTGGCCAGGTGATTGTGCAGAAGATTAAACCTTTTTTCCTCAGAGTATCTGGATCAAACTCATCCCATTTTGAAAGAATGCACCCCAAAGGGATGCTAGAAGGGATTTTTGAGCCTTGTGCACCCATATAGAAAGTAAAAAAGGAGGAAGAAAAAAGGGAGAGGGAAGGAAACCTTGCCAGCTGGGGTCTGTTAGAGCTGGGTGTCCCCAGGTAACGACCTGGGCCATGTGGCTGAAATGCATCTCCTTTCCAATTCACAGGAAATGGGGCTGTGCATGACCCTTCAAACTTAAGAGCCTCTCTCTCTATTTTTTTTTTTTTTTGAGCACCAGGACAATGATATCTGTTGGTATAAAAGCCTGGTTGTTTCTGAAAGTAGTGTCACCTTCTAGTGGGTGGCCAGCCACGATAAAGAAAGCACCTCTTAGACAGGGTTATCCCAGTCAAAGTGTTTTCATGAAAAAAGGCGAGCTGGCTTACCTACACAGAGCAGCTGAGTCATGGCACCAAGAACATCAGAGTGGGAGTTGGCCGTCGGTTCTTGGTATGCTCTGGGCCGAAGAATGACCACACGCTCCAAAGTGTCAAATCCAGACTGTTATCCTGGTCCTCTGACTCCTTGCTTGGAAACATCACCAGCAGGGCCAATATGATGGAGTGATCTCAGGCGGGAAGCAGTTTCACACCACCAGCTCTGTATTGTAGAACAAAACGGGCCAGTGGAGAGAGAGAGAGAGAGAGACAGACTGACTCTCACTCTCATTCTCACTCACGCTCGCTCTCTTACTCACCCTCTCTCTAAATTCTCAGATTGTTTTCTTTTATTAGCCCAGTCCAGGGGAGAGCTTTCAGGAGGTGTGGGATGTTATCAAATGATCAACAGGTGTCTTCAAAATTCCATCTGCATATATGAGAGTTCCCTCTCTAAAAGCCCACCTGCGGGGGTTGTGAGGGCTGTGAGCCACAATGCAGATTCAAGCTGATGGCATAATCAGTACCCTTAGGTTACTTCAGGTCACTTTCTAAAGCCTATTATGCCTGTGCTGGGGAATTCCCAGATGGATAAAGCATGGTCTCCTTCCCCAGGTCCAGCAGTTGCTCTGGATGGGATTAAGGGTGGGGCAATGACAAAACAGAGTGCCCACCCTCATCCTTCTTCCCAGGTGGAGCAATTGCTCAAGACAGCATCAAAGCAGGGCACCCTTGTCCCTAGAAGAGCTGAAGATCCTGACTATCTACCTAACAGATATCCAGTTGTCCCAGCACTACTTGTTGAAAAGATGATTCTTTCTTTCATTAACTCATCTTAATACCCTTGTCAAAAATCAATTGACTGTAAATGTGATTTGTTCTGTTTTTACTTTTTGACATAGAAAGTTTCGGGCATCTAAGAAACTATTGGTGACAAAACTTGGTCACATAGGACCAAGGGTCAATCAGGTCTCCCTAGAGCTGCCTGTGTTCAGAGCCCTGTGTCACACAGCTGGCCTCTAGTTAGCCCACCTGGTTAGATCTTCCAGGTGTCTAAGGAATCGAAGAGTTAAAGTAGACAAGTAGTATTCATAATGATGATGAGAAGAATAGTCAGTTTTGAGGACCTACCTTGCACTGTGTACTATTTTAAGCATGCATTGTCTCATACAACCCTCACAACCACCTTGCCCATATTGGTCCTACTGAAGAAAAAGAGAAATGAAAGAAAGTGATGCAGAGAAATTAAGAAACTTGTCACTAATCCAAGAAATGAGGTATCATTGTCACTAATCCAGGTAAAATGAGGCTTTAAGGCTAGAGGATAGCTCTAGAGTTTGCCCTATCAATCCATACTAGCCTCCATTACATAGTGAAAAATTCACCAATTTACCAAAGTAATTGATTTGGGTTTATTTTTGTACCACTTCATGGCTCTCAAGTGAGTAGAAGCCTAGGTCTTAAAGGGAATGGTTTCCTATTAAACAAGGAGAAACCATTGAAACTGATTAAAAAGCTGATATTCTGAGTTTTACTCTAGGATTTCAAAGAAGAAACCATGATTCCTTTGCACAGGATTCATTAAATCAGTGAATGGAAGTGCCCATAACAGTGCTCTGTATGTGAAAACGAGATCTGTATACATAGTTGGGAAAAATCATGGCTCTCAGAGGCAAGTAGTCATGAATTCCATGTGTGATATGGACTAGTATCTTAACATCTATCAACTATCATCTATGCAACATGAACAATAAAAGCATTCCGGACTGCTCTAGGAATTTACTGATAATATCACTGCCTGGCACAATGCCTACCACATAGAACAAGTTCAATAAGTGCTATTTTTACTTTATTATGATTATGGCTATTTTCTCCAAATAAGAAATAGGTTCCAAAACATGGCTAAAAACATGTTTAACTCACAGATGGGTTGGCAAGCAGGAGTACTATTGTACACTTTTTAGTAAAGTTAGAGAAAATATACTATACTACTTTCTGGAAGCTCAACCCTACTTCCCATCTGCCTTACCTCCTAACTTGAATGGTTGGGTGCCCACAGCCCTTTTGCATTAAATTTTACATTGATTTTTATGACCCCTTTATTGCATGTAATATCTGAGTACTCCAACTTCTCAGTCCTTCTCTCTCGCCCTCCCTGGTGTGGTATGAAATAAAGTTCATAGCAGCATTATAATAGATCGGCTAGAATCCAAAAGTGGGGGTTACCAAGTAATTATCTGAGGAAGGCTCCAAAAATGTCTGTTTTTTATGTCTATATATAAAAAGTGCATTAAATTTAGGGCAAGCCAAAGCATGTCCCAGCTTGTGTTCTCAGAGATTATGTCTTCAAAATGCTGTTCTCTCTCATCTCCTCACTTAAAAAAGAAATAGCAAACAGAGTAACCAAGGTCTTGTTTGGGGCTTGGTCCTCTGGAAGGCTGGAGTTCTTTCTTCTCTATATTTTTGGGGAGTGGCAGCGAGAGAGGAGGGCAGGTGCTGTTCCCTGGAATGGGCGCCTGTCTTTACAGCCCGTCTCCAGGACCCACATCTGTGTCCTATTATGATCCAATCTTTGGCCCATCTGTTTTATTTATAATTCCTCTGGGGCCTTTTAAAGTTGACCCATAATATGAGCTCAGCTTCACATTAGGAAAAGATATTTAACTAACCTTTGCTCCTGGAAATTGCTAAAACTGTTCACTAATCTGTCTTTCATCCTCATGTACCTACCTCCCATCCACATGACCATGTGTGCCGAGCAGGTGCAATCCAGAGGCTGTTGAGGAAATTGGATCCGCTGGGATGTAGGGGACCCGTCACCCTGAAATTATCAGGAAACCTGAGGACCAGTGAGATCAGTATTTTACAATCAGCGTGTGTCTATATCCAGTGAATCCCCAAATCAGCCTATAGACACAGGCATGTCTCAAAATTCCTAAGAATGACCTTCTCCATAATCCTCATGTCCCCTGGCAGATACGGTGAGCTGCTGTTGCTGTCCCCTGCCCAAGGCTAGCAGAGTCATGAAATCAGACATGGAACTTTGCCTACAGTCCCCTGCCCCGATATCCTTGATGTTTGCTATTTCACTCCTTCCAGCCCCTGCCTCCCAGTGGGTACTTGTGGCACTTTATCTTCAAGCAAAATTAATTGGCCCAAAGTGTTGATGCTAAGAGATGCAAGTATACAAGTACTCCAACCGGACCAGGGGAATGGAGACCCCGTCTCCCCACACATATGGCTGCACTGAAGTGGCAGGTGACAGTAAGGCCTGTGGTTGGACTTGTAAAGTGCTCTGGGGCCCGTGTGATGGGTGCCTGGGGAGGCTTCGAGGAGATCATGATTATACGAATGGGTGGCACTAGATTGGATCAGACGCCACTGTTATTGTGCTATAAAATGGCTCATTTGGGGAGAAATGTGAGTTTAAATTTTTCTGCTGTGATCCATTGTCCTGTTGGTTTTCAACATAATTCAGTTGCTACCTCTCCCTCTTACCCCTATGCTATTACCCCACATTAATTTACTCATTTATTTCTCTCTCTCTCTTTCTTTCTTTTAGCCTCAAATTTAAACCTGTTAGTTCTGCCATTATTCACTGTGTGACGTTTTGACCAGATTATTAAACTCTCTGAGGCTCATTTTTTTTTTTTATCTCTAAAACTGAGATAGTACCCATCTAACATGGTTGTTGAGAGTTTTAAATGAAATACAGTATGCAAAAGACAGACCGGCATTGCTGCTAGGTTTAATATAGGGGCTCAGTTATTGGGAATTCTGTTCTCCTTCTTCCTTCCCAAAAGTCTCATGGCAGATTATGAACAGGGACAGCTGTGGCCTGACGCGTCAATTGTTATGGGAACAGAAATTAGGGTGACTCAGTGGTAACTGTCCACATGCTCAGATGCGCCCACTGCCTGGATGGGGAGGGGACATTGAGGTGGAGGTGACAGAACAAGATTGGCTTCAGGAAAATGATATCTAGCAATGTCGGGGGCTGAAATGCACCCCCACCCCGAATTCCTATGTTGAAGTCCTAACCCCTAGTCCCTTAGCATGTGACTGTATTCGGAGATAAGGGTCTTCAGAGAGGTAATTAAGTTAAAATGAGGTCATTAGGGTGGGCCCTAATTTTGGTGTCCTTCTGAGAAGACAAGATTAAGACAGACAAAACTATAGGCAGGGAAAGCCGGGGGAAGACACAGAAAGGAGACAGCCTCAGAAAAAATAAAATAAAACAAACACACAATTGTGATAAATTGAGAGAGACCCCTAGAATTGTAAGATCAATAAATTTCTGTTATTTTAAGCCACCAGGCCTGTGGTTCTTTTTTATGGCTGCCCTAGGAAATGAATTCTACCAGGAACCTATGATCCATATTCCTTTAATTATAAAGTTAATATCAGCCGTGGGAGGAGAAAGCAGAAATTTTTTGGTTATGGAGGGACCAGAGTCTAGAAACATGAAGGGAAATTTTGGGGGCAAAACATGCTGTTTGCTGAAAAGTGCATGGTCTCACTGACCGTCGGGGTTACAAGCTGTGTCCTGGGCAGTGAAGACACGGAGCCTGGCAGGCTGGGTTGGTGTCACCGCTGCAGAGTGCCTCTTCAGCAGCTGCTGAGAATTATCTCAGCCTTTTAATCCTCTCATTTCAGACTTGTTTCAGGCAGATTATTCCTAAAAACCTCATGTAATTAATATCAATTATTTAGATTTGCTGCTTTAGCGAGTGTCAGATTTTTCAGTGCAGGACAAGATGTTATTACTATTATTACTGCTAATTACTGAGTCGAAGAGACTATGTGACAATTGGACTTAAAAATGGAAAAATCAAGGTTTAATTATTCCAAAAGTTTATGAACAGGAAAACTTAGAATTGGAATGACTGTTCTTTATCAAAGAGTTACCTTATGATAGTTCCCTGGGCCTTAAGGGCTGAAGGTTTGGAAATAAAGTACCTAGGTTCGACGCCCCCAGCTTGGCCCTATATCAGCTATGTGAATTTGGCCACCCCTTACTCTCTATGTGCCTACCTTCCCCCATCTGTAAAAGTGGGGTAATATTAGGGTGCACTTCATGAGGTTTCTGTGAAGTTTAAATGAGTGAATACATGTAAACCAGCCAGGTGTGGTAGCTCACACCTGTAATCACAACACTTTGGGTGACTGAGGCAGGAGGATCATTTGAGGCCAGGAGTTTGAGACCAGCCTAGGCAATATATTGAGATCCCGTCTCTACCAAAAAGAAAAAAAAAAAAAAAAATTAGTTAGACGTGGTGGTGCCAGCCTTTTATCCCAATGACCTGGGAGGCTAAGCCAGGAGGATCTCCTGAGCTCAGGAAAGCATTTGAGTTTGTAGCAAGCTATGATTACCACTGTACCACTCCAATCTTGGCAACAGAGGGAGACCCTATCTCCAAACAAAAAAAAGAAATGAAAAGAAAAATACATGTAAACCCATCAGAACTAGCCTGGCAGTCTGGCACACAGTAATTTCCAGGTGCATGAGATATCTTGTTATTAATATTGTTAACATCATATTCTAGAAAGTATTCCAAGGGACAACTGTGTAGTATGGCAGATAAGGAGTCAGGTCAACTGAGATGTGAATTCCAGCTTTGTCACTCACAAGCCAAGTGACTCTGAGCAAATTGCTTGAGTTCTTAGAAGCTTAGTTCTCTCACTTGTAGAAAGGGGATGAAAGTCTGTCTACCTCACTGGAGTGCCAGGTGTGTGATGAATATTAATTGCTCAGATTTGTTGAGTACTTTTGACTTCCCAGGTACTGATAACTTTACTGCATCAACTAAGTGGACGCTCTCTTCAAATCTTTGTTACAGGTACAATTATGGCTTCCATTTCCTAGACAAAGAAAATAAGGATCAGAAAAGGTGAGTGATTGGTTTGGGGGTGGGGGTGGGGGTCACGGCTTCTTAGTGGTAGTACCAGGCAGCCTGACTCCCAAGCCCAAGTGTCGGGCTTTGCTACCTAAAGCACCTAGCACAGCATGGGTCTTACAGGAGGTAGTTTATAACAGTATTTTATTTTGGTTTCAAACTGAGGGCAAGTCACACCCTTCCCCAAGCTGGCATCTCGCAGGAGGGACTCACCTCTTATTTCAAGAGGAAGAATTGGTGCAAATAAAATGCAGCACAGCCCATCAATATGAGTATCGTAGACTCTATCAATGCCACTCATCCTACCTACTGCCCCACACCTGGAATCCACCTCCAACGGACATCGAGGTACACACTTGCTACGTAATCTCCAGCCCTTACAGCCAGGTACTACTTAGTCATCAGACTTCGCACTAACTGACCCTGTTCCTATAAAGTAGCAGTCCTCAACTTTTTTGGCACCAGGGACCACTTTCGCAGAAGACAGTTTTTCCACAGATGGGGGTTGGTAAGGAGGGGCAGGGGGGAGACGGGGCTCAGGGAATGATGTGCTGCTCTGTTTTCCTCATAGGCCATGGATGGACTGGTACTGGGGCATGGCCGGGGGCTGGGAACCAAAGCTACAAAGGATTGCCCCACCTTTTCCCATTCCCATCCAGCCTGTCATCTAGTCTCCAGCTCTTGTGTCCTACTCCATGAAAACTGAAATTGACTTATGCTTTTGCTAAAATCTCTGGCAACCTTTAGCTTGAATGAATGACACATTGCCCACTTATTTACATGCACATTATCCCAAATTTTTAAGAAAGAACTTTAATAATAATAGTCAATTAGAAAACAACAACAACAAAACCTCGAATGGCAGCCCATTTCCTCAGAGTGCCCTGTGCTATATAGACCTCGTGAGTGACGGTTTGCTCATTCTGGAGTCGCATTGCTCTCTGCTGGTGCAGTTTCCCATTCCTACATGCAAGAAATATTTTTTGAGCTGATACCAGGTATCGGAGGCTGTTCTGGGCTCTGGGAGTACAGCAGTGGCAGAAACATTAGAAGATTCCTATCCTGATAGAGCTAAGATTCCAAAGGAAGGAGAGAGATACTGAACAAATGCATGGTTATATATAT
>CAUYPO010038123.1:0-17732 GCA_963574435.1 Cheirogaleus major | reverse complement strand
TGAGTGTAAACCACACTCCCGTCCCTATATGGCTTATCTGGAAATCATCACCAGCAGGGGTTATGTTGCCAACTGTGGTGGGTTTCTCATAAGTGAAGAATTTGTGATGACAGCTGCTCACTGTAAAGGAAGGTAAGAAACCTTTGACTTGTTATCTTCATATGAGGAACTGTTGGAACCACAGTTACATGCAACTTTGAAGTAGCCTTTATTAAAATTTATTTTATTTCAGCATATTATGGAGGTATAAATATTACGGTTACGTATATTGCCCATGTCCCCCCTCCCACCTTGAGGCAGAGCTTCAAGCATGACCATCCCCCAAATGTTGCACATCTCACTCATTATGTTTGTATGTACCCATCCCCTCCTCCCCGCTCCCACACGCCCGACGCCCGACAAATGTTATTTCTATATGTCCACTTAGGTGTTGATCCATTAATACCAATTTGCTGGTGAGTACATGTGGTGCTTGTTTTTCCATTCTTGAGATACTTCACTTAGTAGAATGGATTCCAGCTGTATCCAGGAGCTCATGCATTTTAAATTAAATTGTGCCCACTGAGTGGGCACATCAAGGAGCCCCAAGGCACACATCCCACTCAGGGGAGATATGTGTGGGTTGAGGAGGACAGAGCCCTCCCAGTAAGGGAAACTCACACAAGCCGTCCTTATAGAGTATGACTGGACAGCCCATGGCTCCCGGCCCCATGAGCAGGAGCAGCAGTGTGGAGAAGGAAAAGAAAGCAAAACACTGGTTCCCTGAGAAAACTGAGATGATTCAGAAAACTTTTCACTTTTCCAAATTAAAAGAAAATGATCAAGGAAATATGAAAGCACATTTTATTTACTTAATAAGAAAGAGTGCTATGAAAAGGGACAGATTTTTCTTTTTAAAATAAAGAAATAAAAGAGCTCTTAGAAATGTGAATAATGTCATTTCCATTTTTTGAAAACTAGAAGCCACAAAATAAATTATGTTGAGGAAATTTCTCAGAGTGCAGACTCTTCCCAAAAGAAACTACAGAGACAGAAAATATGAGCTGGAACCCATTCTACTAAGTGAAGCATCTCAAGAATGGAAAAACAAGCACCACATGTACTTACCAGCAAATTGGTATTAACGGATCAACACCTAAGTGGACATGTAGGAATAACATTTGTCGGGTGTTGGGCGGGTGGGAGGGGGGAGGAGGGGATGGGTATATACAATCATAGTGAGTGAGATGTGCAACGTCTGGGGGATGGTCATGCTTGAGGCTCTGCCTCGGGGGAGGGGGGGATGGGCAATATACGGAATCGCAATATATGTACCCCCATAATATGCTGAAATAAAAATAAAAATTTTAGCCATTCTTATAGGTATATAGTAATCTCTCCTGTGGTTTCAATTTGTATTTTCATTTTCTTTCTTACTATTTTTAGAGATGGGGTCTCGCTGTGATACCCAGGCTGGATGGAGTGCAGTGGTATGATCATAGCTCACTGTGGCCTTAAACTCCTGGCCTCAAGTGATCCTCCTGCCTCAGCCTCTGGAATAGCTGAGATTACAGGCATGTGCCACCATGCCCAGCATATCAATTTATATTTTCTTGATGACTAATGATATTTAGCATCTTTTCATGTGCCTATTGACTATCTTCTTTGGTGAAGGGTTTATTTAAATCTTTTACCATTTTTATTGAGTTGCGTATTTTGTTACTATGATGATTATTATTTGTTATTATTGAGTTTTGTGAGTTCTTTATAAATTCAGGAACCAAATCCTTTATCAGTTTTGTGTTTTGCATACTTCCTTTCCAGCTCGTGGCTTGTCTTTTCATTTTTTTGACAATGTCCTTTGAAAACTGGAAGTCTTCAAAATTTTGACAGTGTCTAATTTATCAGGATTTTTTTTTTAGTTATTTTATGGATCATACTTTTGGTATTGTATCTAAGAAATCTTTGCCTAACTCAAGGTCACAAAGATTTTGTCTTGTTTTCTTCTAGAAGTTTTGTAGTTGTAGCTTTCACATTTAGGTCTATGATCAATCTTTAACTGATATTTGTTGTGGACCAGACACTGGGCCCACAGCTACGGAACCCAAGAGGAATGAGATGGAGTCCTTCACTCAAGGACCATCTGGGCTGGGGAGGTAGGGTGGAAGTCAGACAGATAAACAGAGTATTCGTCTTGGGTAAGTAGTGCAGATGAGCCTGAGTCCAGACTGCTACAGACACTCACTGTGCTGGGGAGGCAGGACTGTTCCCCAGAGAAGGGGAACATGAACTGAGTTTTACAGGATGGTAGGAGGTAGGGAGAAAGCAGGAATCTGGCGTGTGAAGCCTGTCGTTCTGCATTCAGAGTGGCCTTGGGGAGGCCTGGAGACTGGATGAGAGAACTGTGCATCCCAGTGGCTGCTGGTCATTTGCTGTCCTGGGGTCAGTGTGCAAGGCAGCTGGTAGGAGCAGGCAGAGGGGAGCAGGGGCCTGGCCAGGGAGCACTGGGTATGCCTTTTCCTGAAACAAAGAGGAGGTGGGGGTGGCATTCTGGTATGGCTCATGCTTTGTTCTTTGAAGGACAGGAAGGAACTACTGGTATCTTTCTTCATCCAAAGCCTGACATGTCTGTATCATAAAAAGCCCATTCTTAGGGGGTAGCCAAAGTGCTATTACATAACTGTTTCCATCCCTCCACCCTGAGAACAGATCACATGTAGCAGTTGGTGTACTTGCTGTTCCTTATAGACTTACTCCTGAGCACTATACAGGGAATGTGTAATGATAAGGTAATCCTAGCAGCAGCCTGCAAAATTATCCCTCATATTTATGATTCTTGTATATATTTAAAACACAATACTAGAAGCGTTGATGCTGAGTAAAGATAGGGCATATTCCAGGCACTGAATAAATTAACCCCGCAGAGTGTACTCGCGGGGGTGAGCACAGCAGCTGCTTTCATTAGCCAGCTGGCACCGCAGGAAAACAGCCAAAGCCTGTGGGTTGGAAAAGAAAATTTCAGGAATGTGAGAACAAAAAAGAAATCAGCTGCATTCAGTGATTTAAGTTAATCCGGTAACAATAAGGAAATCCAGAACTCATGGCACTCTGAGCAGGGGCAGGCTCCCATGGCATGTGCGAAGGGATGGACTTTCCCTGTTCAATAGAGGGGTGTCCACCACAGCCCTGGGCTCCCACGGTGGCAGTGCAGGCATGAGTTAGGGCCTGCGCAGAGACAATCTAGATTTTGTTCCTGTATCCTCTGCACCTATAGAAGCTCCAACCAGGTCCTGTGTTCCCCTCCTTTCTTCCTGGTGGTCCCAAGGAGCAAACATAGATTGACAGGCTCAGCCACCATGCTGCCTCTGGCTTCTGTACTTGGCCAGGTGCTTCTAGGATGGCTGCTGCCATCATGTCCTTGAAACTGAAGGCCTCTGCTGCCCAGAGTCCTGCACACCTCTCCACAGGTGTCTTCTGGGGCTGCAGGTGGGAGCCTTCCCTGGCATGCTGCCACCTCCAGCACCCTGGGCACCACCACCACCATGTGCTTTATATCTCCCAGGTGCTAGAGCACCAGGTCTTCGATTAGTCCCAGTTGGCATGATGAATAGGGTGGGATACCGTAGCATTTCTTGAGGAAATAGTTCTTTCAGTGTGGTCTCCATAGCCCTATTCCTACCTTCCTCTCTCTTCCCCAGGCTGAGAGTTGTCCTGGGAGGCTCTTCAGTTCCTCAGACAGACAGACTGGGGGACCCTCCCAGTGAGCCTCCCAAGATGCTGGGGCCACAACACTCAGTGTAGTTGGGATCCAGTTGAGACCCTACTACTCTGAACTCTTCAAACTTTCATGACTTAGGGCTGCCTTTGAAGAATAATGTCATCATTTTAGAAAATCTGTTTCTACCTGGTAGGAGTCCTTTGTGAATGTATCAGAAACCACATGACTCTGCAGGTGACATATCTAAGGAGAAGACCATCCTCTTTGAGCAGGATGCAAGGGAGGAACCAGAGCCCTGTTTTTTTTCCCCTTATATGCCAAAGATCTATATTTTGCCAAGCTCAAAATCTACTTTTGTTATTAAATTGGTTGTCTCCCCGACAATACACACACACAGACACTAGTCAAGATAGCTCGGGTGTTTGTTAGGTGAGCCCCTCCCTTGGCGTCCTGAGGGTGCCTCCTGGGCACAAGGAACAGCGAGTGCAGAGCTCCTTCTTGGGAACTAGCTGGGCACGGTCCAGGAGCCGGAAGCGGCTGATGGGCCGTAGTGAGCTGGGAGATAGGTTGGAGCCCAGGTGGAGAGTGGGCAGGGCCAGGCTGCCGAGGACCTTGGGGGCCATGACAAAGCCTAGATTTTCATTCC
The DNA here is from genome assembly GCA_963574435.1 of Cheirogaleus major. Lineage (NCBI taxonomy): Eukaryota > Metazoa > Chordata > Mammalia > Primates > Cheirogaleidae > Cheirogaleus > Cheirogaleus major. The sequence continues at coordinate 13,389 of CAUYPO010038123.1, read as the reverse complement.
AAATGCAGTGAGAGGCCGTCGGAGGGGTCTGTATAGGGAATGACATGATCTGATTTGTGTCTGTGTGTGTGTGTATTTAAACAAATTTTTTAACTTTTACTTGTGGTAACCACGTAACATGAAACTTGCCATCTTAACCACTTTTAAGTAGACAGTTCATGATTTATGTTTTTAAAAGACCCATCTGGCTGCCAAGAGGGCATCAACTGTGGTGGGCAAGAAGGGACAGAGCAGAGGCAAAGAGGCTGACTGGGGGATGCTGCTGCGGCAGGGGCAAGGCGCGGGAGGTTCAGGGGGCAGGCGGTGTTCGTGGACATAGATGGTCCACAAGAGAGCTACACACTGCAGGGTAAGTGGTCAGGTAAGCAGTCACTTAATTTGGTGGGTGCTATGGTCTGAATGTTGGAGTCTCCCCAAAATTGATCTGTTGGAATCTAAAACCCAATGTGATGGTATTAAGAGGTGGGGCTTTTGGGAAATAAGTCATGAGGGCTCCACCCTCATGAAGGGGATCAGTGCCCTTACAAAAGAGGCTCGAGGGAGCTGCTTAGCCCCCTCTGCCCTGTGAGGCACAGCAAGAAAGCGGCATCTTGGAAGCAGAGTGAGCCCTCGCCGACCGAATCTGCTGGTGCCGTCTCTTGGACTTTCCAGCCTACAGAACTGCAAGCAATAAATTTCCACTGTTGAAAAATTACCCAACCTAAGGTATTTTGCTATCGCAGCCTGAACTAAGACAGTGGGCAAGGGGAGCGGGGCCAGGGCCAGGTGCGCAGCCTGCGGTGGTGCTGCTGGGGCCAACGGGGAGGCAGCACCTCCGTGCCAGGGTCGTTGCTGCTGCTGCAGAACCTGGATGGCGGCAGCTGCCTGCCCTGCAGCGTGGTCTGGAGCACGAGAGAAAATGCAAGAAAACGCTGAACACGGTGCCTGGCACGCAGTCGATGTTGATAAACGTCAGCTTAAAAATAAGGTGAAATGAAGGGCTTTGAGCAGCGAATGACAGACCCCAGCTGAATTTTCAGAAGTCTGTCTTGAATACGTGGAAGGGATGAGCCCTGGGGGGACTTGAGCACAGGTCTGTGCTGGAAAGAAAGGCAGGGCCCCTGCGGGGAACCGCAGGTGTTGAATCTGCCAGTCTGGGCAGCTGTGAATGTGAGAAATGGGAACCCTAGGGAGAGTCCACGGTGACTTTGAGGTCTGGGTGTGGGCAAGCAAGAGAAAGCCCATGCTGCTGATGGAAATGGAGAAGTCAGGGGTGAAGCTGTGGTTCAGGGTCTGTGTGCCCCCGGCTGGGGGTGGCAGTGCACAGGCAGATGCCACGAGGCTGCCCCGGAAAGGGATTATGGGCCAGCTGGGCAGGCAGGTAAGTGGACAGACAAAGAGAGGAGCCCTTGTACAGAGACCCTCCTACACCAGGGGGAGGTTTTCTAGAGGGGAGAGATTTGAGCTCACTTTGGAAGCTGATGTTGAGTGAGCCGAGTGCTCATCCTAGCTTCCTGTTTGTCCCTCCACATGCCCTCTCTGTCTCCCTCCACAGCCGTGTGCTGGGGGGCGGGGGAGGTGACCAGACACTGCATCCATGCCCCATGGCTCCCTGAGCCAGTGGGCAGTCCTGGCTGTCAGAATGAGCTTGAGGCTTTCCTTCCCCCAGCTCCTCCCCACCGAGTCTCCACAGGCTGGTTGTGTTTCCTGACTGAAGGCCACAGCTCCTGAATCTCTGTCCAGCTCCTGGGGGTTCCAGCTTCTTGCTCCCCGTCCCTGGCAGGCCTTGGTGATAAGGGTCCTAGTCCTGTGGTTCTGCACTTTCCCTTTTGCTTTTCCAAAACCTGCCCATACCCTGTGAACGCTTCCCTCCCCAGCTGCCCTGTTTCCTGCCCAGCACCCCAGGCAGAGGCGGTAGCGTGTGCAAAGGCCCGGAACCGGGACTCAATAAAAATAGTTCAAGACGCTGCTGCCTGAACAGGCAGGAAAGTCTCCGGTTCCCTCCTGTGCTGCAGTTTTTATTCTTATAGTTGGTTACTCTGTGATAGACTCTTTAAAACTATTCCTAAAGAAAGGGCTCTTGAAGTATTTTATTTATTTCCATCTCCTTTTTCTACTGCCTTGGCTCATTCACTTTTAATTCCTTGATGTGAAGCCACATTATCAGTAAGGATGTAAGTACTGATTAGTGGTCAGCCCCTCTTTGGGACACCGGTGCTTGAGTCAACTTTGGAGACAGAAGGATGTCACAGACCAGTGATTCTGAGCTCTCGGTCTTAATATAGCTGCCAGATTACAGCTTCTCTCTCGGGTCTGGGTTTTGTATTTGGGACCTGCCTCAGCCTACTTTTCTCATTCCAGATTACACCCTGTTCCTCATGGGGCTCCACCTTCTGGCAGCATCCCATAGTTTCTGCAAGTTCTTATTCCACCGTCAGAGTTTGTCTTCAGTTTTGAGGTGGTGTGGTTAATGATGTACAAATGTTCTTTTCCATTTAGTTTTTGTTTATCACTTCTTGGTTCTTGTTTTCTTCTAGTGTCTTCTGCTGATGGGCTCAGTGAATTTTAATTTGTAGTTTTTCTTCTGGTGCTGCATGGAAATGTTCCTTTATGTACAAGAAAAGAATCTAAGGTTATTGGGATGATTTTTCATCTCAAGACTACGGGAAATAATCAGCTTTGAAGCATTCCCTGTGGCCACTTGCTGAAGTCTGGGATTCCCTCAGCTGGCACTGAGCCAGGTTTTCAGTGTGAACCGTTTCCACGCTAAACGGGAAACAGTGGATGCATCGTGTGCTGGTCGGTCTGTGGACCAGCATTGGGGCTCTCGTTCTTCCTGCACAACAGAGTCTCTCGACCTGGGCGCTGTTGGCATGTCAGGCCCGATGCTTCTTTGTTGTGGGGCTGCCCTTCGGGTTATAGGATGTCTAGCAGCATCTCTGGTTTCTACCCAGTGCCACCACAACATTACCATATGTCCCCTGGAGCAGACTCCCCCTCCAACACTGTAGGAGAGGTCAGGAGCAAACTCAACCCCTGTTCTAAAAAGCCCTAGCTTGGTATTTTCAACATGTTGTTCACTTAGGTTCTGTTTCCTGCCGAGTCCCATGGCAATTAAGCTATGTGCACATTCTTATTTTGATAGTTCTCAGACTTGAATGCTTCAGACTTCCGCTTCGTAGTGCTTATTGTACTTGTGGTGGCGACCTGAATGCCCTCTCCCACTCTCGGAGACTCACCATTAATTTCTCATTGCCCAGAATCATTTCCCAATTGCCTTTCTGCTTTCTGGCCTTAAAAGGGTAATAAAGCTGAGGCCCCGAGATAACCCCTCGAGGCAGGCTCTGACATGGTTTGGAGGAAGCAGGAGACGTGTGTGGGCCTGACTTTCCCTGGTGCCCAGGCACCTAATTGTATTCCTAAAATAGCTGTTGCCTCTTCCCCCATTTCGTTCCTCCTTCCTTCCTTCATGCTGCAAATTTATGAGTTGCAGTTTAAATGTATGTCTTACACTATTCTGGAGAGGAGAGAAGCTTAATAAGAAAATGTTTGGGAAATTTAAACACCTCTGGAAAGATAACCCTGCCCCACCACTGGAGTGGGTTCCCAGATTTAACTGTAATTCCTTGATCAATTTGATCTTGTGTGATGTTTATGAAGATTTGTAAGAAATCAGGGAATTAATAATAGAAACCTTTTTTTTTTTAAACTGTCTCATACTTGGCCAGAGCCCGTCTCTTTGTTTTACATGACTCATTCACATCCATAAGAAAACCAGCGTTCTCACCTGGGTTCATCTTTCATCAGCCCAGATTTAAGGCAGGGATAATTCTAATGACTGTAAGGTATGCATTTCCCTCTTTCACGTTTCCAAATGAAAATAGGCTTCTCTGTGTACAAGAAGACCACTCTGCTCAAATCTGGTGCGTCTGTCTACCTCCTGCTGCTGAACGTTATTTAACCCGTCCATCTCTGTGTGTTGCTGAGTTCATGAAGCAGACCAGCCCTCTGCTTAACACAATCAACAGTCTTTGTCAGGAAGGCAGCTCTTAGCTGTTGATAGCCTTTCGTGTGCCCAGTGCTTGATATACCTGTTCACCTTTAATCATCATGGTTTTGTGAAGATGGCATTTATAACTCCATCTTATTGGATGAAGATGTTGAGAATCATCGTGTTCAAAAAGCATGCCCAGGTTCACATAGTCCACAGTGGAGCTGGGTTCAGACTGGGTGCATTTGGTCCACAAGTCCTTGTGCTTTCCCAAGAGAGCAAAGATCATTCAGAGAGCCCATCCATCCCTGATGTTTAGGCATGTAGGTTTTGGAGCCAGTTTAAATTGGGTTTGAATCTTGGCTCCATGATAAACTCTGTGATTTGGGCAAGTCACTTAACTTCCCTGAAATGAAGGAGGTTTCCCCATCTGTAAAATATGTCAGTCTGCTTGGGCTGTTAAAATGGAAATACCGTAGACTGGGTGGCTTATAAACAGCAGCAATTTATTACTCATAGTTCTAGAGGCTGCAAGTCTAAGATCAAGGTGCCACCAGATTCCATGTCTGGTGAAGGCTCACTCTGGCTCACAGACAGCCTTCTTGCAGTGTCCTCACTTGGTGGAAGAGGAGAACAAGCTTCCTCAGGCCTTTGATATGGGCCCTAATCTCACCCATGAAGGTTCTGCCCTCATGGACCAACTACTCCCAGATGTTCCACCTCGTGATGCCACCACATTGGGGATTAGGTTTCAACATACGTATTCTGGGGGGACACAAACATTCAGACCATGGCAGGAGGTAACATTTCCTTGTAGGGTTACGGTGAGGATTTAATGACCATCCACAGAGAACATCTGGCAGTGCCTTGCTGGGCTCTGAGTGGGATCATGCAGCTTCTGCCCCGTCATGACAATGTTTATGTAAGCGACTGGCTCACTTTTTCAGAGAGCTGGGCCAAGGCGGGGAGGTGAGAGGGTTGTAGAAGGAGCCATGGGATGTGGGTTGGGAGGAAGCTTGCAGAAAGCTAGCGGTGGACCTAGGTGTGCGCCAGCTCCCTGCCCCGCAGAAGGCCTTCCTGCAAGTGGACAGAGGGCAGGGCCAAAGTGGGGAGGGGCAATGTTTAATAAGGTCCTACCTGGGGAGCAGGGAGCACGGCTGCTGTTCAGTCTGACCAGAGTCTAGGAGCACCTCTGCTTCCTCCCACACCAGCTCTCCTCTTCCTGTCTGGGACGATGCTACATGTCTGTCACTGCTCCATGGCTGGTGGCCTGAGGCTGCTCCCAGGCATCCGCCCTGGGCTCTTTCACTACCTGTAGGCTTCTTTTCCTGGTGACAGTGAGTAGGACATAAATAATTTCATTATTGTGTATTTTAAATTTTGAAAGAAGATAGGATTTGAAGTTAAGAATCATGTGGGTGAATGGGTACAAAATGAAAGGTTTAGTCTGGGAAAAACAGTAATGGGAAAGTACTAGGAGAATAAAGAGGCCTGACGGGACAAACGCAGTGACCAGAGAATGCTGCCTCTGAGCCAGCAGCTCGCAGCCCCGGGAGAAGGTCGGGCGTTTGTCAGGTGCACTGGCCAGAGGGCCGTCAAATTTGTTGCCGGAGATTTAAGAGAAGAGTTTAGATCTTTGAATTTTGACTGAGATGACTTTTCTTTTTCCCTTCCCTTCCCCTTCCCTTCCCCTTTTCTTCCCCTTTTCTTCCCTTTTCTTTCTCTCTTTCTCTCTTTCTCTCTCTCTCTCTCTCTCTCTCTCTCTCTTTCTTTCTTTCTTTCTTTCTTTCTTTCTTTCTTTCTTTCTTTCTTATCAAGGACTTAGATTTAGATTGGCAAGGAAAATTTCCATCTTCTTTCTGCTGCATTTCATCTCCCCATTTTTATCTTTTGATGGAGAGTGAATAAAAGGCATTTCATTTCAGGGTAACCTGGGCAGATTTTGGAAAATGTAGACACATTGAAAAACCATCTTATGTTTACATAAACCCTGTAATAGTCATTTCTAAGCAGTTCTAATCCTAACATTAAAGGGTGCATTGATTAAACAGGTATTTTATTTAAGTCATCTCTGTGAGTCAGACTGATGTGTTGCTGGTTGGTTCTATAGTAATTGGTACAGTTCATCAGTAATTCTCTTCAAGAGTCACCCGGGCTTTGTTAGTTCACTTGCTATTGGGAGGGAGTCCTAATGAAATTAGTTACTGTTTTGAAAGAGCATCAGTCCTAGAAAATTTAAAAGATTTAAAATAAATTATAAATAATAAAGATGTAAAAATTTAATAAAAACAAACAAACAAACAAAAAAGAAATTAGTTACTGTGTAGGTTTTTTTTTTTTGTTTTTTTTTTTTGGGTTTTTTTTTTTTTTTTTATTCCATCTTTTAATGGGGGTTCAAGTATTTTTTAATGCCTTGATTTTTTATAAGCTCCACATGTTTGTTTTTTTTTTTTTTTTTTTATTCCATCTTGTAATGGGGGTACAAGTATTGTTAGGGTTACATACATTGCCCCTCCCCCCTCCCCCCACATGCCCGAGCTTCAAGTGAGTCCAATCCCCAACTGTGTAGGTTTTAACCTAGGCATTCTTTCATCGTTGCTGTGGAAACCAGCAATAAAAATTGTGGGTTGAGAAAGAAAAATAATCGGTGCTGAACATCAACAAAATATATGAGAATTGAGTTGGTTCTTTAAATACAGAATTTTTAAAAAATTATGATACCTGGAACCTTGTAAAGTTATGAACTAATCATATAGTTGAAATCTTTAATAGTTTTTCCCAGAAACACTAGGGAAAACAAATTACAGAGTCTTTAAGAGAATTTTTTCACCGGTGGCCACATTCACATAGCCGCTGCAGTCACAACACGGGATGAGTTCCAGCAGGTGCTTGGACACTTGCCACCAGCCTGTCACTTTGTTGAAATCGGAACAGGAACTAGACAGATGGCCCTTGCAGAGGGATGCCATCAGAAGAAATGGTCTCCAGCCAGGAAAGGAGACAAAGAGGAGGTCACAGACTGCCGAGGCTGACGGTCTTTCTCATGGTGGTTAAGGGGATGCAGCAAGGGGAGAGGTGGCCAGGGACGCTTAGTACCAGCTGCCATCACCAGGGACAGCTGATCAGACCCCTTTGCCCTATGACAGTGCTGCTGGAATTGGTTGTCACCTGTGAGTGTTTTTCAGAGTGTGTTTTTTATATTCTTTGAAAGGATGGAGCATTGTGATTTCGGTGCCCTGTGTCACACCTGTGGCCACTAGAGTCCATGGGGACAGGCAGAATCTGGGTTGGAGCTGGATGAGACTTGAGAGGGCATTTAGTCCAGACCTGTTTTATGTTACTGATGGAAGAAACAGAGCCACAGGAGGGTAAGGGACGGGCCTGGCCACTCCTCACTGGGGAATGACAGCACTGTTGCCTGACCCCTAGACCTGGGCTGCCTTCCCTGTCTGCGTGTGCGGGTTTCTCCCTTAGTTCTTTAGCTGCATCCTGCAAGTGTGAACAATTTTTCTTCCATTAAATGTTGTAGTTAGGGTAGTCACTCTGCCCTATAATGTTGGGTCTGACCAATCCAAATAGGCTTTATTAATTTTTAAATGATATCCATTTTTATCCGAAAGAAAAAAAGTCATTTTGTGCTTCTGCAAAATCTGATTTTCAAGTAATTTATTTATGTCTATTTAAAAATTAGGTAGGTTTTTCCTTTGTCAATCCTAGAGCTGCAAAGCTTATGGACATTTTGTGTCTTGACTCAAGCTGAGCTGTTTTATATGGATGTGACACGTATATATGGAGAGAGAGAGTGAGAGAGCGTGAGTGTATGAGTGTGTGGTCTAATACTGTTTTAGGTGTCCTTGTCAAGAGGAAGCTGTTATTTTGCTGAAAAGTAATGTCAGAACATCATTAATACTGCAGGTGTATTTCGATACTTTGGTAAATGCTGTTACGGAGTTGTAAAAATTAGCCTAGTAGAAAGCTCTCATTTTAGGGGTAGGATATTCTATTCCTGTTTCCAGCAGAGTGTTAAGTGCTCCTTCTCTGTGATGGCGATGGTGACTGTGGTATATGGGGAAAGCTTTATGACATCACTCAGCAGGGTCAGGTTATGGAGACACATGTTTTTCTTCTCTGCTCTTCTACAGAAGGACAGGCCCACGAGGACAAACATGCGGAGTGCGGCCAAGCCCTGGAGTCCAGCCATCAGAGCAGGGGGCCACGGCCTGGACCGTGTGCGGCCCCTCCCCACGGCCTCTGCTGGCATGAAGAGTTCTAAATCTTCAACCTCCTTGGCTTTTGAGTCCCGACTCAGCAAGGTATGGACCAGAATGCGCAGGGCAGGGCAGGGCATGGCATCCCTAGTGCCCAGGCTTGGAGGGATTGAAGAGGCAGTGAGCAAGGCCAGCGTGCCTGGGCCTAAGGGAATGGAGAGCGCATGGCAGTGGGGGTGCTCAGGTCCAGACAGGAAACCTGGAAAGTGTCCAGCATGGTAGCTAAGGTCCTCTGCCCTGGATTCTGTGGATGCTCCGGGCAGTTTTGCCCCAGCACCCCACCCCCATGGGGGTCGGGGTCACCCACAATCAATCTAGTTGCCATTCTTCATCCTCCTCTTGCTTAACTGGTCAGCAGCGTCAACACTCTGGTCATGGCCCTATCAGGGAATGCATTCTTCTCTCGTTTCCTTCTCCTCCCTCCTTATCCCCTTGGTCTCTAACGTTAGGTGGGCCTGAGGCGCAGTCCTTGGACTCATCTCTTTTCCAACTACTTTCATTCTCTATGTCAGAGGCTCTCACCACGCCATACCTGATGCCTCCTTTGCTACCCTGAGATGAAATTCACAGACAGTATCACCTACCTGCACACATACTTTTGAAAATCAATATCCTAACTCTAATATAAAAGGGCAAGTATTAAATAACATGCATTTACATCTGCAGGTGCCTCAGCGTGACTATGCCAGAGGCCTCAGGGTGCTCCCTAGAGCACACGGATGTGACAGCCACGCTGCAGACTGACGCAGGCTTGTCATGTACTGGCTCAAGGGTGCTGTGGAGGGAGTGATGGGATTATTTTGAAATGGTAAACACTCTTGGTGAAGTTCTGAGCTAAACAAAGTGCAGACTTCCTTTGTTTTATGATGATAGTTGTATTCTTAGAAAGTTCAGTGTATCTTAGAGCTGTGCAAAAAGAACATTGTTTTCATATGTAAAATGAAGTGAGCTCTAGGCTCGGATAATGGTAAAAAGGTATTTTACCTATGTGAATGCCTGCAGAATCTGTAAAAATTGTGTGGGTGGCAGGGCAATTCTTTGTACAAGTTTGTCATATGCATTTTAGGACATCTAAATTTCCAATCCTCCTACCCACAAAACATCAGGAACATATGCAATCATGGTGACAATAAAAAATGTGCCCTTGGCTTTCCAACACACCCCCTGAGGGACAGCAGTGTCCCCACTGAGAACCACTGTTCTAGGTGACAGTGTCCATTCTCATGGCTTTTAATACGTCATGTGGATGACATTCAAATTTGCATCTCCAGCCAGGACCCCTCCAACTGCTTTTGCAACATTGCCCCTTGGATGTCTAAAAGCTACCTCCAAAGTCACGTGTCCAAAAGGGAACCTCGAGTCCTTCCCTTCCATCTCCTTCACCCTCAAACCTGCTTTCCCTGAGTCTTCTCATTTAAGTAAAGGGCAGCTCCATCTTTGTGGTTGCTCAGGCCAGAGCCCATGGCATCGTCCTTGAAACCTCCTTTTATCACATCCCAAAGTCTATCACTGAAATGCCACCACTTCTCCCTTAAAAATGTGTGTCAACTCTAGCCAATTCCCACCACATCTCTATGACCAACGGGACATCCCCCACCCTTCCATACCCTGGGCCTAGTCCTTTGAACACACGAGTCATGTCACTTCTCTACCTAAAACCCTCTAGTGGCTGTCCCCATTCACTCAGAGGGAAAAGCAAAGTCCTCAAAACAGCCAATGATGCCCTTAAATCCTGACCCCATCCCCTCTCAAATGTCATGCTCCCCTGTTCCTTGGCTCCTGAAGCTCCGGCCATACCGTCTCCAGGTGGCCAGGGGTGACTGTTGCTAGGACATGCTAGGCACACTCCTGTGGCAGAGTGTCTGTGTGCTGCTCCCGCTGCTGCAGGGCCCCTTATCAGAGCTGGTGTCCCTGACCCCTCTGTAGAAAGTGCCCTTGGCCTCCCCCTGCCAATTCTCCTTCTCAGCCAGTAGCACCTACCTGCTTAAGTGTCTGTCTCCCCACCTGGAAAGTGAGCCCCATAGGGGCAGGAACAGTCTGCTTTTGTGTTTGTCCACAGCTCTGTCCCTAGTGCTTAGAAGAGTACCTGCTACCTGGCAGGCACTTAGTGTTTGTTGAATGCCCGAGCACACCTGTTCTTCTGGGAGTGGCTCCGGGGACAGTGCCAGGTGGGGAGTTTGACTGGGGCGGTACACCTCTCAAACGGTAACGCAGGTGTCCTAAGGCGAGCTCAGGGAGGACAGAAACCTCCCGTGGAGCAGAAGGGCAAAAGCTCGCTTGATCTTGATTTTCAGTACGAATACAGACCGTGAAAGTGGGGCCTCACGATCCTTCTGACCTTTTGGGTTGTAAGCAGGAGGTGTCAGAGAAGTTGCCACAGGGATGACTGGCTTGTGGCGGCCAAGCGTTCATAGCGACGTCGCTTTTTGACCCTTCGAAGTCGGCTCTTCCTATCACTGTGAGGCAGAATTCACCAAACGCTGGATTGTTCACCCACTAATAGGGAACGTGAGCTGGGTTTAGACCGTCGTGAGACAGGTTAGCTTTACGTGAAGGAACAGGAGGAGCTGGGAGTCGGGGGACGGCCTGAGTGGGGATCATGGCTGGCGGCTTTCCCACAGCAAAGCTCTGGCGGGTTATGTGGCCACCCAAGCTTGTCTTTGAGATGGAGGTGTAATACCTTCCTTGTCATGAGGAGTCCATGTGGGTAAACTGTCCTATGCATAATTCTGCTTATTGTTCTATTACCTTGGAATGAGTCATCATTTCCATTATTTTTGTTTTTATCTTTAAGTCAATAGCACATTTTTAACTTTGATTTTTCAATTTTTAATTTTTTTTATACGTGTATATTCATGGGGTACAAGTGCTCTTTATACATTGGTATATTGCATTGTGGTGAAGTCAGGGCATTACTTCATCATTGGAGCAACACACAACATTGACATTGTACCCCCCAAGCAACCTCCCGCCACCCACCCTCCAGCTCCCGCCCCTCTGAGTCTCTACTGTCCATCGTCCCACACTCTGCTTCCATGTGTGTACATTATCTAGCTCCCCCTTATTTTCTTTTCCTTCAGGACAATATGAACAACATTCACAATACAATACAAACATTTTGATTACATTTTATGTCTTTGCCTCACCCAAGCAAGGATTAGAGGCCTGCCCTTCCCTTCTACAATGCTCACCACATCCATCAGTTGTAGTTTATACCCCCCTGGAGAATATTACTACCATGTGAGCACCACAGTGTTGATCAGTCAGTGCCAACTTGATGGCGAGTTCAAGTGGAGCCTATTCTTCTGATCTTGTGTCACCTCACTGCGGATAATGGACTGAAGCTCTATCCAGGAAAATATAAGCGGTGCTAGCTCACTGTCGTTTCTTATAATTGGGTAATATTCCATTGTATACATATACCAAATTTTTATAATCCACTCATGAATTGACGGGCACTTGGGTTGTTTCCACATCCTTGCAATAGTGAATTGTGCTGCCATAAACATTCGGGTGCAGATGTCTTTATTATAGAATGTCTTATGCTCTTTGGGGAAGATGCCTAATAGTGCTATTGCTGGATCGAATGGTATTTCTATTTTTAGCTCTTGGAGGTATCTCCAAGTTCTTTTCCACAAAGGCTACACTAATTTGCAGTCCCACCAGCAGTGTAAGAGTGTTCCTATCTCTCCACATCCTCGCCAGCATTTGTTGTTTTGGGATTTTTTGATAGAGGCCAATCTCACTGGGTTTACGTGATATCTCATTGTGGTTTTGATTTGCATTTCTCTAATGATTAGAAATGTTGAGCTATTTTTTATATGTTTACTGGCCATTATTCTATCTTCTTTTCAAAAGTTTCTGTTCATGTCCTTTGCCCATTTATTGATGGGGTTGTTTGATTGTTTCTTATTGATTTTTTAAAGTTCTAGATAGATTCTTGTTATTAGCCCTTTTCGGATGCATAGGGAGCAAATATTTTCTCCCATTCTGTAGGCTGTCTCTTCGCTCTAATGATAGTTTCCTTGGCTGTGCAGAAGCCTTTTAATTTGATCAGATCCCATTTATTTATTTTTGTTGCTGCTGTGATTGCTTTGGGAGTCTTCTTCAAAAATTCTTTGCCTAGGCCGATGTCTGAAAGTGTCTTCCCAACATCTTCTTCTAGAATTCTTAAGGTTTCATGCCTTATGTTTAAGTCTGTTATCCATCTTGAATTGATATTTGTGAGAGGTGAGAGGTAGGGATCCAGTTTCAACTGGATTGTGTGTAGCTATCCAGTGATCCCAAGCACCATATATTGAAAAGAGATTCTTTTCTCCAATGTATATTTTTGTCTGTTTTGTCAAAGGTTAGATTACCATATGCAGATGATTTTGTCTCTGGATTCTCAGTCCTATTCCCATAGGTCTATATCTCTGTGCTTGTGCCAGTACCATGCTGTTTTAGTTACTGTAGCCTTGTAGTACAACTTGAAGTCTGGTAGACTGATGCCTCGCAGTTTGTTCTTTTTACTTAAGATTGCTTTGGCTATACGAGGTCTTCTCTGGTTCCATACAAAATATAGAATTATTTTTTCTACATCTGTAAAGAATGATGATTGTACTTTGTTAGGGATTGCATTCATTCTGTAGATCACTTTAGGTAGTATGAACATTTTAATGATATTGATTCTACCAATCCATGAGCAAGGTAGATTTTTCCATCTATTTACATCTTCTACAATTTCTTTTCTTAGTGTTTCATAGTTCTCCCTGTATATGTCTCTCACATCTTTCCTTAAATGTATACCTAGATATTAAATTTTCTTTGGGGCTATTATAAACGGTATTGCATTTTTTATTTGAATTTTGTCTTGACTGTTATTGGTGTATATGAATGCCTCTGATTTGTGTGTATTGATTTTGTGTCCTGAGACTTTACTGAATTCATTTATCAATTCTAGGAGTCTCTTGGTTGAATCTTAGGGGTTTTCTAGATATAATATCATATCATTGGCAAAGTCAGAGAGTTTGATTTCATCTGCCCCCATTTGGACGCCTTAATTCCCTTCTCTTGTTTAAGTGCTCTAGCAAGGACTTCAGCACTATGTTGAATAGAAATGGAGATAGTGGGCAACCTTGTCTGGCTCCGGTTCTAAGTCGGAATGGTTTC
>CAUYPO010038122.1:0-15542 GCA_963574435.1 Cheirogaleus major | reverse complement strand
ATATATAGAAAAAATTAGCCGGGCATGGTGGCACATGCCTGTAGTCCCAGCTACTTGGGAGGCTGAGGCAGAAGGATTGCTTGAGCCCAGGAGCTTGAGGTTGCTGTGAGCTAGGCTGACGCCACGGCACTCACCCTAGCCTGCGCAACAAAGTAAGACTCTGTCTCAAAAAAAAAAAAAAAAAAAGAATTAAGCCATACATGAACTCCCCCTGCCACACCAAGATGATCCTCACTGAAAAGGAACAAATTGTTCCAAAATCAGAAGAGGAAGTTGCACAGAAGAAAAAGATATCCCAGAAGAAACTGAAGAAACAAAAACTTATGGCATGGGAATAGATGCAACATAAAATAAATGAAAATAACAGTAAAAAAAAAAAAAAAAGATAATATGTTGAGTTAAAAGAAAAACAAGGAGTGAATTAAAACTCAACAAAATGCTTTAAAATACTTAATAAAATTAATTTTAAAATATAAACAGGAAAAAATATGGAAAGATATTTGGGAAATGAGAAGAAAAGGCGATGAAAGAGTCTAATACTCATTATAAAACAAAAAAAATCTTCTAAAATGTAAAAACCAAAATGACTTTTTATTAAGGCTTGCTCTGTAACAAACTAGAAGTAAAAAAAACAATAGGATGAGAATTACTGCTTAATAAATGCTGTCATGACGACCATCTATTACCAAATAGGAAGAAAATTTACTTGAATGTTCAAAAGACAAGCAAAATAATTAATATGAATAGTTAATTAAAAAAAGAAGAAAGAGAAGAAGGGAAATACATTGTTAGTTTCAAATGCAGGGACAAAATTAATTTGGATCATTTAAGAAATTATATATTATCAAAGACAAGGTAGAGGAACACAAAAATAGTCAAGTTCCACAGCGTTCTCCAAAAAGCATTTATTTAACACCTATTATGAATGAACTATATGTTTGGAGCTATATGTTAGAAATACAAAGATGAATAAAACATGTCTGATGGGGACTTCTACCAGTCTGGCAGACTAACACATGGTTCCCCTTTCCAACAAACACATGGCCATGCAGGATAAAATATACACATACCTTGTAACACACACTACCCTGAGTCATGTGAGTGCTACAGTGTGTCTTGTCACTTTTTCTGTGGTATATTCTATGTACCAGAAAACGGTTTGACTCATAAAGGATGACAAAAGATGTACAAGTACTGTAACACTGCCAAACCTATCAAAACCAAAGAAACAGCATTGCAATGAATATTAAAATGTAAGTTTTACTGCAGCTCCAGGTGCACTCACGGGAGAATGGTCAAGGAAAGAAACAGTAAATATCAGCAGGTGTAATAGGCAGAATTCTAAGATAGCCCCATGATGTTCACCCCTGCGGTTACTCCCATGATTATGTTATAGTACATGGCAAAAGGGATCTTGCAGATATAACTAGGAGATTGTCCAAATAGTCCTAACCTATAATATGAACCCTTTAAAAGCAGAGCATTTTCTCCAGCTGGTAAGAGAAAGGGAGGTCAGAGAGAAGATATTCAATATGAGAGAAATCCTCCACTGCTGGCTTTACAGATGGAGGGGCCACGTGGAAAGGACCTGAGAGCAGCCTATAGTTGCTGAGAGCAACCCCCAGCTGACAGCCAGGAAGAAATACAGACATCAGTCCTACAACCTCAAGGAACTGCATTCTGCCAACAACCAGAATAAGCTTAGATGCAGATTCTTCCCCAGAGCCTCAAATGACAATTTACTTTATTTGGGCCTAATGAGATCCTAATAAATACTATTAAATGGGTGTTGTTTTAAGCCACTAAGTTTATGGCAATTTTTTCCACAGTAATAGCACACTAATGCAACAGTCAAGTGGGTGGGAATCTACTGACATTATGAAATACTATGAAGAGATTCACAAATACTACTGTGGGCTAGAAAGACTAATGAATCACATGAATAGGGGCTAAAAGAAACCAGAGGCATGTCAATGTAAGACTGAAAGCAAATGGAAGATTGCTAAGACATGCCTCTTTATGGGGACTCTACTTTAACAACCCAGTAGAAGACTATTTTCCAGGAGAAGCTTCCATTTCCAGGCTAAGTGTGGTATATGTATATGTAAGCAAAAAACATTTTTATTAATACATAGCTAAGCTCAAAAGAAAGGGAATCTCTATGTGTCAGAAAGATAAGAAAAAACAAGGCCAAAGCAGAAATCAGGAGCTGACATTGTGGGTTGCCCACAGGAGTTTGGGACCTGAATATAGGCTTTAGGAGCAAGGGCTGGGCTTTCAGTGGCCACTTTGTAACAGGATATATGGCCTTATGCCACAGGGGCAGAGTTGGGACGAGCTTTATTGATAAAGTATGAGCCCTGAGGAACTGTCCCAGAGAAGACTCCTGCCTGTCAGCTGGGAAAGGAAGGATACTTGCAAATCCTTGGGGTAAAAAAAAAAAAAAAAAAAAATCACCCAAGGGAAATCAGAACCAGAAATCAGAACTTGGTGTGCAAGTGTAGAATCTAAACTGAAATCAAATGAAATAAAATCTTCAAAGTACTGAAGGACAAAAACTGCCAACCTAGAACTTTATACTCACTAAACTATCATGCAAGGGTAACAATAAGGCGGGGCATGGTGGCTCATGCCTGTAATCCCAGCATTGTGGGAGGCTGAGGTTGGAAGATTGCTTGAGACCAGCAGTTTGAGACTAGCCTGGGCAGCATAGCAAGACCCCATCTTTACAAAAAATAAAAAAATTAGCCAGGCAGGGTTGTGTGTGCCTGTAGTCCTAACTACCTGGGAGGCTGAGGTGATCACTTGAGCCCAGGAATTTGAGGCTGCAGTGAGCTGTGATCGTGCTCCAGCCTGGATGACAGTGAGACCTTGTCTCAAAAACAAAACAAAACAAAAAGAATAACAATGAAATAAGGCTTTTTAAGATAAACACTGAGTTTACTACTCATAGATTCTCACTAAAAAGAGTTACTAAAGGAAAGCTGAACAGAGAAGGATGGAAGAAACATTAGTAAGCTAGAAACTGGCTACCATATTGGCAAATAATAAAAAAAATTATTCAAACTAAAATGCTAAATGATAATAAAGTAAAAGCTAACAGAGGAGGAAATTGAAATTAAAAGCATTCTAAGGTCACATATAGTTTTGAAGAAAATGGAAAAATTTATTTACTTTAGATTTTTGGGGGGAGAGACTGCTCCCTTTTTAAATTAATATGTAATAATTATATATATCTGGGAGTAAATGTGATATTTTGATACTTGTACACAATGTGTAATGTTATTACCTTTAAATTTTTTAAAGCAAATCTACATGTTAAAAATAAAATATAGTCCCTGCTATATCAAAGCTTACACTATACAGTAATGGGATATAATGGAGCCATGCCAAGCAAGCAAGAATGCCATCAAGGAAAGAGGGATAAGGGGATTAGGGAAGCTTCAGAAATGTGATGTTTAAGCTCTATCCTAAGAGATGAGTGTTGTTTGTTGAAGAAAAGGCAGCATTCTAGGCTGTAGAAATTGACTGCACAAAAAAGGCAGGCGATCTTGCAAGGGAGGACATATTTTGAGTGTGGTTCCACATGGATGGACTGTAGATATGTGTGGGTTATGATGAGATAAGAGGATGAAAAGGTAGACTAAGAAGAAATATTAAAGAACTCTATAGGTCACATTAAGAGAGCTGTACTTCATTTAGTAGGTCTTGGGGAGATGTTAAAGATACTTTTAAAAAATTTTTACTGTAGTAAAATACACATAAGATTTGCTATTTTAACCATTTTTGAATGTACAATTCAGTGGCAACCATCATCACTATCTCCAGAACTTTTTCATCATCTCAAACAGAAACTCTGTACCCATTAAACAATAATACCTCATTCCCCTCTGCCCCCAGTTCCTAGAAACCATTTTGTTACTTTCTGTCTCTATGAATTTGACTATTCTAAATATATCATGTAAATAGGATCACAACATATTATTCTTTTCTGTCTTGCTTATTAATATCTTCAAGTTTCATTCATGTTGTAGCATGTGTCAAAATTTCCTTCCCTTTGAAAGCTGAATAATATTCCATTGTGTATATATGCCACATTTTGTTTATCCATACATCCACTGATGGACATGACATTAAAGATTTACATGCAGGGGAGTGACATATTTATTAATCTGTTTTATAAAGGTAACCCCAGAAAGAGATTAAAGGATAGCACTCATTAACTAAAAGATGAACTTGTTTCCAGAAAGTGAAAATGATCAAATGGGTGGAAGAAGTCTAGTAAAATGAGGTCAGAAGAAGTTTCTCCAGATTTAAGAAGATTGGCTGCAGCATAGCAGTGGACAGGAAAGTCTGATGGAAGGAGATGAAGACTAGTCAGCCTGTAGCATACTCAGAGAAACACATTATGTGTATGGGGAGAAGGCCTTTCCCATATTACAATAAAATGTTGAGTATTTGGCACCTAGAATTTGGATATTTGGTAGTAACTTTAGGATAAGAAAGTTGAAAATATTGAATTAACAAAACATTTAGCCTCTTGATAAGTACAAATATACTGAGATAGTAAAGATACGGTTTTATTGAAAATAAGATATCTTAAGGGGTTCTTTTGAAAAAATTTTGACAGCAACTATGTTGTATTGACCACAAGACAGTGGCAGGTACACATCCTATACTTCGTCTTAATGATGATAGCAAAAGACAATAAGGTATGCTGATAGAATTACAATCCTAGAATAATAGGATTGTTATCCCAGGAAGGGGTAGCCGGTACTTTCTCACCACCACATGAAAAAATAGACTATGAACTGTAATGCTTGTTAGTGGCAATAATGGAGTGAATTTACCCTCGATACTTATAATTCTGATGTTTTATAGCACAGAATGACCCTAACTTTGAAAATTTACTTTGAGGCCTGAGTTATCCTCTTATTCAACCAACATTGTTTAAATTAAATATATGTTTACTAGAATCCCTTGCTTTTCTGAACTTAAGGAAAAGAATGGCTAGGGAGTTGGCAGACAACATAATTCTACAGTATTATTTAGAAGAGAACAGAACTAAAGCTCCAACACCATACCTTTACCTGTTTGTGTGTCATTTCTTTAAGAAGCCGTACTTTGAAACTCAAACATCTGTTAATAGACTGCAAAATGATGAGAAAACATATGTTATTTTGGTTCAACCATTTTTACTGCTTAACAAAAATAAATGAGAAAATATTTTCTCATTATTGAATTCACATGAATAATGTCTAAAAATACAGATTTTAAAAAACAAATAGGGCCAGGCCCAGTATCTCACACCTATAATTGCAGAGCTTTAGGAGGCCAACATGGGAGGATCACTTGAGGCCAGGAGTTCAAGGCTGCAGTGAGTTATGATTGCATCACTGCACTCCAGCCTGGACATCAGAGCAAGACCCTGCCTCTAAAAAAAATTAAAAATACCTCGAGGGGGGAGGGGGGCATGGGCAATATGCATAATCGTAATATTTGTACCCCCATAATATGCTGAAATAAAAATAAATTTTAAAAAAAAGTTAAAAATAAATAAATAAAAACAGAACAATAACCTACCAATTATTCCAGGCCTACTAAAGTAAAGCTCCTTCCTCAGGGTATTAAATAAATTACCTAAATATTAAATTGATATGACTTTATACTTATGATTATTATATTTGTTATTATTGTTATAAAAATGCTGCAAGAAAAAAAAATATGGTTTTTTTTTCAATTTTGAGACAAGGTCTTTCTCTGTTGCCTAGGCTAGAATGCAGTGGCATCACTGTAGCTCAATGCAATCTCAAACCCCTGGGCTTAAGCAATCCTCCTGCCTCAGCCTCCCGAGTACCTGGGACTTTAGGTGCATGCCATCATGCCCAGCTGTTAATAATTTTTCCTATTTTTTGTAGAGACATGCCCTTATTCAGTCTGGTCTTGAACTCCCAGCCTTAAGCAATCCTCCCACCTTGGCCTCCCAAAGCAGGCGTGAGCCACCACACCTAACCAGGAAAAATTTATGCATTTTATAATGATTTGACATCACAAATCAGAACAAGCTACAGTCCCAGCAAAATAATTCTATATTTTGAATGCCAAATTATTTTGAAGATATGCAAAATATTTCTTGAAAACTTATCTCAAAAATAATAACTTTTATTGAGATGTTACTGCATGCCAGGCAATGAGCAAAGAGCGCTTATATTTATTACCTTAATTCTTATAGGAATTCTATTAAGTAGGTCCTATTATTATCTTTGTTTTACAGATGAGGAAACTGAGGCCTAGAGGGTTAGGGAATTTGCTAAATACCGAGCAGCTACTAAGCCGCAGAGTCACCCCCAAACCCAGGCCATCTGACCTGGCAACTTACAGCACTGCCCAGAAACGGGCATGCCTCATTCTACATGTAGCAGGTCCTCAAATAATGTTGTTTCATTATAGTTGGTGAGAAAAAAATCTATTCCCAGCAAGAGCCACTGTCTGTGTGGAGTTTGCACGTTCTCCCCTTGTCTGCATAGATTTTCTCCAGGTACTCTGGTTTGCTCCCACATTCTAAAGCTGGGCCCTTTAGGTTCACTGCCGTTGTTTACCTGGTCCCAGTGTGAGTGAGTGTGGGTGTGTGAGTGCATAAAATTGGTTTCATTATGTGTCATTTTACTTAAAGTCACAGTTTCCAACAACCTATGAACAACATTAAGTGAGAATTTGCCATATTTATTGAAAGAATGCTTGTTGTCTGTTTGGGAAAAAAAAATAAGTCAAGAAAATTTAACAGTAAATCTATTCATTTATGTTAATAAATTATGAAAGCTCTCTTTTGAGTATTTCTCTTTCTTTCTTTATCACTCCTAGGAAGGTACTGACTATTTTTAATTCATAAAGATTTTGGCTGAATTATTTTTATTAATCTGAAAGGAAATTAAGTTCCTGCCTTGGTATTTTACATGACAAAGGTGTGATAAGTCTTTCTACCGTGTTTCCCCGAAAATAAGACCTACCCATAAAATAAGCCCTAGCAGGATTTCTAAGCATCTGCCCAATATAAGCCCTACCCCGAAAATAAGACCTAGTGATGGGCGAGGCTGCACAGCGTATCTGTACAACCCATGCATTTCGTCGCTGAGCAGTAAAGAAGACGAGCATCCCTTCTCATCTGCCCCATGAGAGCTCTATTGCTCAACATGAGAGATTGGGGCCAATGGTTCTAAAGGAAATAGAGTTGCAAGAAAATTCAGGATGGAATTCGGGGTTTGGAGAGTTATGATGATGTTCCAGAAGAAAACGACTTAACTATATTTGAATAAATGTAGATTGTTGTACTGTACTTAAAAAAAATAGCACATTCTCTGAAAATAAGCCCTAGGGTGTCTTCTTGAGGAAAAATAAATATAAGACCCTGTCTTATTTTGGTGGGGAAACACGGGTATCACCTGTGGTTCTAAAAGTCCTCATATAATATGTTTCCATTTCTCTTTCTCAAATCACAGAGTAATTTAGCTTTCTCTAAGACTCTTAAGTCTATAACTGAATTGATGTCTCCGGTTTTCCTCATCTGTATTAAAATCATAAAATAATAAGCATGAAAAACAATTTTACATTTAGCATAACTTCAGCAGTCTCTATGATTGTCTTCTTATAATATAAACTGAAGGATTTGGACAGTGAACATGTATTTCAGGAATAAAGAAATAAACACGAAATTCACTTCAAAAATTCTTGTGTTTTTGGGGGGGAGTTGTCTACAATTTATTTTTTCTATTATTATCAAAAACATCATTCAACTTTTCAAGCACTGGAAAAAAATATCAACGTTTAACCCACAAACAAAAATGTTTAGATGAGCAAACCAGCAATAAAAATGTACATGAGTATGTATATGATATTTTTCCTCTCTTTATATAATTATGAGAACAAATGATCTTAAGAATGATGAGTCTCATGATTTCAGGTTTATTATGCTCCTGATTAATTTGTGACATTCCTTGGAGGGAATTCAAAGGGAAGAAGAAAAAGCCTTTTAAAGGTTTTAAGCTCCAGATTACGGTAAGAAACAGAGACAAAAATGCATTTAGCAAATGATAGCAAAGATCACATAAATAGTACTAAATGAAGTTTATAGAAAACGATTTTTCAGGTCTATGAAATGCAATTCATGACATTGGGAAAAAACACCCAAATTTTTCCGACTCCACCCTACTAAGAAACAATCAGTGCAGGAATCAGGAAATGCCCTTTCCTAGGTGTTTAGAAGAATCTTAAGAAACCCACCTTCTGAACTCAGGGTGTCTTGATTCTATTTTTCTTTGGCATAACCTGCCTACTGGCTGCCCTCCCTTCCTATCACTCGGCCAGTCGGGCTGGGAAGTAGATACCTGGGGTCACAGCTGGTGACACTGAAGCTCGTCCCAGTCGGTGCTTCTGGCCCCGGGCATCACTCGCCGTCCCACTTGCTCCTCTTCGTCGTCATCGCCAGCCTTACACACACACTCACACCCTCGCGCGCGCAACTGCTGTCAAAGGTACCGCCCCGCCAGAGCAAAACCTTCGCATCCTCTGTCCCTGGCCACAGCCCGAGAGGAGCGACTCTGGACCAAACCCAGGGCAGGTTAAGGATACTGCTGCGCTCTTACCTCCAGCAGTGACAGCGACCGGCCAGGCAGGCCCGCCGGGGAAAGCACCAGTTCGGCAAGGCTGCACCCCCGGGGGATCCCCGCCCGCCGCCCGCGGCAGCTTTTGCAGGCGCTAGGAAAGCGCGCGCCAGTGATTCAGCGCCTTTCGGCCGCCGCGGTTACCACGGCGACGCGCGCGCACGCGCACACGCGCCCCCAGGGATGGGAGGGAGCCGGCTGCAGCCCCTGCCCAGCTCCCCACTTGCGGTCTGTAGACCAGCACCCGGGCGACGGACTCCCACCCAACAGAGGACCAAGCAGAAGGGCTTCGGGAAGCAGAGCGGCCATCATCTCCCACCTCCCTTTCCTATACCTGCCGCTTCCCTGCCACCGTGGGCCTAATCGGTCTGGGGAATGAACGCTCCTTCTAATTAAATGCCTGGGCCAGGGTGGCTCAAGGGAACCCTGAGCGCACTCTCTGAGTCAACGTCCCTTCGTGAATGTGTCCCTCGAAGCAAAGTCACCACAGCTACGACAAGTACCACTCCTCCAGCGGGAGTCTCTTTGGGCCCTACTCTGTAACTATCTTTTCATTTTGAGCACGTGCTGCCTTCTGATTGAGGGCGGAAACCTGTGCTGGGAGGTGCGCAGATCAACTCCACGCTCTGCAGGATGACAGCGTGCCCGGTGTCTTGGGGAAGGTGATGATCTCAACCACAGAAAACTCACGTGGAAGACTCAAGGCCACATGTGGCCCTCCAGATGCCCAAGTGCGGCCTCTCCACCAAATCCAAACTTCACAGAACATATCCCTTAATTTGGATTCAGTGAAAAGGCTGCACTGTAGGATCCAGAAGGCCACATGTGGCCCCAAGGCCACAGGTTCCCCAACACCATATGAAAGAGTGCAGTGCTTAGGACTGAGTCACACAGACCTGATGAATAAGTCTCTACTAGGAGACTCTAGCTATGGAGGAGCCTTAGATAAATTACATAATCCTGATAATCCTCAATTTCAATTATAAAATAGAGATAATAATAGCATTCACATAGGATGAATGTGGGAATTAAATGAGATAATGCACATCGAAAGAGTAAAAACCGGTCCAGGACTGAAACTGAAAATCAGCTTGGACTAAAAAGAAAAAGGTAGTCCCGCTAATGATCAGGCTGGGAGGACACAGAAAGATAAAGCCAAAAGCAAAGTTAACACGAAACATTTCTTCTAAAGTCATGCAGCAGCTGTAAAATGACTTAAATCCCTCTTTGGATGACTACTGCTTTCTTACCACTGATGCCCCCTTCACTTTGTTATTTCGTTCCATAACTGGGGATATCTAACTGCTAAACTCCCTTTACTTTATGATAGCATGCAATCCCTAGTTAACTCCAGCTTCTCCCAATCTGCCTCTGAAACAGCAACCACTGGAGCCAAACCCTGATTCTAAGACTCTCCTCAGTATCCTTTAACAAGACCCCAAACCTTACAAAACACTTCCTTTCTCTTTTTTTTTTTTGAGACAGAGTCTCACCCTGTTGCACAGGCAAGAGTGCCATGGTGTCAGCCTAGCTCACAGCAACCTCAAACTCCTGGGCTCAAGCAATCCTTCTGCCTCAGCCCCCCGAGTAGCTAGGACTACAGGCATGCGCCACCATGCCCGGCTAATTTTTTCCTATATATTTTTAGTTGGCCAATTAATTTCTATTTTTAGTAGAGATGGATGGGGTCTCATTCTTGCTCGGTCTGGTTTTGAACTCCTGACCTTGAGCGATCCTCCCACCTCAGCCTCCCAGAGTGCTAGGATTACAGGTGTGAGCCACCACACCTGGCCCCTCTTCTCATACGGCATTCCACAGTACCTGTGGAGTGCCTGCTCTCAATGCATGAAGTCAATAAATCCGATTTTGTCCCCAGTGGTCTTTGGCTGACTAGCCTTTAAATAAATATATTTCTAGCATATCTATATACATCTATATAGATATATATACTTAGCCCAGAATGTTAAACTATTAACATCCTCTTAACTTAGAGACATGAAAATGAATATCTATTTTGATTTATAATGTATATATCTATGTTGGTACTATATGAAAATGTCAGTTGGCCTCCTTAAGACACAGATGTGAGGCAACTACCTTTCACTTCTCTTCAGCATTCAATGGACATTCACTGAGCTCCTACTACATACCAGACACTACAAAAGGTATTAAGGACAAAATTATATATCCTTAGCACAATTTTTGACTTTGTTTTTGCTTATGCTGTTGGTTGGGACATTCACAATAAAAGACAAAAGAACTATCTTATTTTGAAGGTGGGAAAAACTGAGGTTTAGCAAGGTTAAATTACATTCCACATCAGTGGCAAAAACGGTGCTTAGCATTTTGAAAGTGTTGCCTCATTGAAATATGAGATTCTAAGTTGGAATTTCCTCAAGGGAGGTAAGTGAAGGTACTACAATGGAAAAACTTCAAAGGATTCCAAGTAAAAAACTCAAATTTGTAGGTTCTTAATTCTTTCATTGTTTGAGAACTATTGCTCATGAAAACAGACTAAAAGTGGTTTGGTTGTTCTTATGCACTTCACTTATAACTTGTTTTTTAGATTTTGTCATTATAAGCAATATACAGGAAGGCATTTCATGTGGATGTTATAAGTTATATAAAGGAAATGATACTTTCATGGTTTGAAAACAATTTGATAATCCTTTATTTAATCTAATTCACCACACTGAATATTTTATTTTTTACATTAATAGACTTCCACTCTTGGGGGAGGGGAGCATGCACAATATACATAACCGTAATATTTGTACTCCCATAATATGCTGAAATAAAAAAATAATAATAATAAAGTAAGTATATTTAAAAGGGGTTAAAAAAATAAATGCTTTCAATAGAGTCAACTATTTTTAAGAATAAATTCAAGGTTTGCGTTGAAAAAAAAAAATAGACTTCCACTCTTTTCTTTAATGTGAGGTTCTTCTAACAATTTTTCCAAATAAGCAATTTGTGCTAGAATAATCCTTCTCCCACAAAAATGAACTACTGTATTACCTCCATAATGTATGCTACTAAAATATTAACACCAATTCTCACTTTTTAATGATTAAAATTATGATTAATATATAAAACTTTGCATTCTCACTAAAAAGGGAATATTATATATAAATTCATCTTTTATTAGATGTTTTAATTTTGGCACTCCTGATGAAAATAAGGTTCTGTTACTTTTACTTCTAATTATACCCACTGGCTTTCTTTTTTTTATACTAAGGAAGCAAAAGTATTCTTGGTGCAGTAAGAAGGAACATGGAAAGCTGTTTCCTCACACATGAAGAAGAAGTAGGAGCCAGAAACAGGAAACAGGTAAAAACTTTAATCCCATCATGGACACAAAAACACACTAAAACTATGAACAAGTAAAATTCTTTATTTAAAGTACAGTTCTCTTGAGGGAAAAATTCTTTTTCTTTAAAGCACATTTAAAAGTATTCTTTATTCACTTCCTGTATTTCCATTTCACAAGTAACAAAACTAGAAGGCTATTTCTCTTTACACATTTTTCTCTTAGCAAAAAAATCCCATGGTGCTATAAAACTGATTTTAATCATTATCAGGCCTAACTTTGCCTCTATTGGTGACATAACTACAAAAATGAATCAAATCATTTATACCTTACCAATTACGTACTGTTAGCTGACAAAAATAAAGTCTGACATAGGATAGTTGTCATCTACGTAACCACAGATGATCATGCCTTTTTCATTTAAGATTATCTGAATTTATGAAATATAATTAAAAGATCCAGTCCCAAAGACTCAGTAATCTTTTTTCTTTTGAAGACTTATTTAGCCCAAAGACAATGTGGCCCCTGCTTGTAATCTAGCCGGCAGCTATAAACACCGTTGAGAACACTGACAGACTTTGTGCCTTTTTCATTAAAAGACCTCACATTCTGAACAGAGGTATGCTTTAGTTTAAATAAACATTAATCTTTAATCTTGAATTCTGAGAACACAATCACAAAATAAAATCATAGTTGTTTTTTTCCGTTACTATGATCCAGTATATTAATTCCTCCATATTAAACCTACCTTTCCAGAAAGTATTTGCAAAAACCCAAAATAAAACTACCTTTAAAACTCATATTTGAAAGCATTTCACAATATTACATCTAAGTTGCATAGGAGACCCCAGTGATCACTAGGAAATCTACCGCAGTCCAGTTTTTCCAACCCAAGGAGGTCCAAACTTCGGGGAATAATGTGGCCCTCTTCTGCTGCTGCTCTGAAAAATATCCGATCAAAACGAAGCTTACAAGTAGCAGTTATTCCAAGATTAGAGTTCATTTGTGTATCCCATGTATACTGGCAATGCTTGGGTTTACCCAAAAACTCCCAGACATCCAAAATGTTGTTGGGTAAACCACCACATTTAGTAACCTAAAAAGAAAAAGAATGCTCTATAAGATTTACATCCCATTTTCCCTTCTAATTTGAAAAAGTGTCTTTGCTATTACCATGTCTAAGTGCAACACTTCCAGTCAGAATGTGAGAAGTTATTAATGTACAAATTCAAAATAACTAGATACATTATAAGAATTATGCTGCATGATAATAAGTAGGTAATATAATAAGAGAACCAGGGAGGCTTAGGATTTGTCCCTTCTCTTCTGCCATGGTTTCCTACCTTTGGGTGTCAGATAAAACTCAGAAAGCTCAATACCCATGGCCTGTTATTGCTCTTACTAGTCTGTAAAAAATGAATTCAAGTGAAAAAGGCAGCAAAACTAGTCTACAAATTTAGAGGTGTATCATTATAAGATTCAGTAATGTCAATTACCTTCACAGTTTTATTTGAAATTTACTAACAGTATTAATTCATCCTTCCCCATTCACACTTCAGGATTAAAAGAAATTGTGTATGTGATGAAATATATACAACATAAAATTTATCATTTTTCCCAATTTTTAAGTGTACAGTGCTGTGGCATTAAGTACATTCACATTGTTGTGCAACCATCATCACCATCCACCTCCATAAACTTTTCATCTTCCCCAATTGAAACTGTGTTCATTAAACACTAATTTAACCATTCCCTTATACCCCAGTCCCTGGCAACCACCATTCTACTTTGCCTCTATGAATCAGACTAGGTTAGGAAATTCACATAAGAGGAATCATATATTCTCCTTTTCTGAATGGCTTCATTCACTTAGCACATGTCTATAAGATTCATCCATGTTGTAACTTGTCAAAAGTCCCTTCCTTTTTAAGACTGAATAATATTCCACTGTATGCATATATCACATTTTGTCTATTCAGCTGTCAATGACACTTGGGTTGCTTCCACCTTTTGGCTATTGTGAATAATACTGCTGTGAACACCCATGGGTAGATGGGTATTAAGTAATTAAGTATGAAATGTCTGATTCCCTTAAGTGCTAAGTTAGACAGTTGATATATCTGACATTTCACTTTGATACTTCTTGTTTTATGTTTATTGTGAAGGTACATCTTCATTATTTCAAACACAGTTTGGCTTCTGATTATCTTTCAAAATTTTTTTACAGCAATTTTTGTGAAACCATGGAGAAGTCAAAAATGCATGTTATTTTCAAATATGAGTTCCATCATGGAACCAATGCAGCACAGACAGCTCAATATATCAACAAAGGGAAGGACGTGGCTTTTGAATGCATAGCAGTACATTGATGGTTTGAGAAGTTCCCTTCTAGTGGTTTTAATCTTGAAAATGAGCCGCGCTGTGAGCTAGGCTGATGCCATGGCACTCTAGCCTGGGCAACAGAGTGAGACTCTGTCTCAAAAAAAAAAAGAAAATGAGCCTCATGGGCAACCTGAGACCAAGGTGGATGATGATGAATTGAAAGCTGTCGTAGAAGTGAATCCATCTTAACCTACACATGAATTAGTAGCAAGATTTGACATTACTATTCCAATAATATTGGACCATTTGAAACAAATCACAAAGGTAAAGAAGCTGGATATATGGGTTCTGCATGAATTAAATGAGTGCCAGAAGATAAACCATCTTGAAGCTGGCCTTTCTTTGCTGTCACAACATAAAGGCTAACCATTTCTACTCCGTATTATTATGTGTAATGAAAAATGGATTCTTTTTGACAATCGCAAATGTTTGGCACAATGGTTGGATAAAGATGAAGCACCGAAACATAGCCCAAAACTGAATATTCATCAAAAAAAGCTAATGGTGTCTGTTTGGTGGTCCAGCACAGGTATAAGTCCACTACAATTTCATGAAACCTGATCAATCGATTATCTACTCAACCAACAGGATGAAATGAGGAGGATGCTTATAATTAAGCAGCCGAGTTTGGTCAATGGAAACAGGCCAATCTTCTTCCAAGACAATGCTTGACCACATGTCGCACAAATAATGCTGCTCAAACTACAGAGGCTGGACTTGGAAACTCTCTGTCATCCACTATATTCACCACACCTTGCACTAACTGACCACCATGGCTCTTCCAGGCTTTTCACCACTTCTTACAAGGAAAAATATACAATTCTCAACAAGCTGTGGAAAATGCCTTTTGCTATTTCATTGCCACTCACTCTCCAGGCTTCTTTGCTGCTGGCATAAACAAGCTACAGTTAAGATGGCAAAACTGTGTTGATAGTTTTTGGTGCATACCAAAGGGGAGGGGAGGGGAGGGAAAGAGAGAGAGAAAGAGAAAGAAAGAAAAGAAAACCTCAAAAAGAAGAGTGTTAGGGGCCCAGTGCAGTGGCTCACGCCTATAATCCTAGCACTCTGGGAGGCCAAGGCAAGAGGATCCCTTAAGGTCAGGAGTTCAAGACCAGACTGAGCAAGAGCCTTGGATTCAAGCGACCCTTCCCACCTCAGCCTCCCAGTGTTAACGGATTACAGGTGTAAGCCAC
>CAUYPO010038120.1:0-27376 GCA_963574435.1 Cheirogaleus major | reverse complement strand
AAAAAACAAATGGTACCATTGCAGAGAGAAGTACTACTCACTTACCTACAGACTTATTGCAAATGACATTCCAGTTTTCCCTCCAGGATTCAGAAATGAAATTCTGGAAGATTGCCACGATGTTGTCACATTGCCATCGGTTACCAGCCAAGTCAGCCTCCAGAAGGGGCAGTTCTCGGGCAATGATCATCATCGGTAGAACGGTGGTCAGAGCATTGTTGCTGAGGTCTACGATCTGCTCGAGCAGAAACAAATTTAGGACAGACTTTGAATAAAGACATTTAGACACAAAATAAGCAAGCTCCGGAAAGATATTGTTTACATCTCTATGGAGACAATATGACTTTACCACTGGTTTCTGAGTCAGAAAATCACTGGGTTTAAATCTTTGCCCCTAAAAGCTTTGCAAGTATTAGCAAACTGATAACTCTCTCTGAGCCTACCTCCCAGGGCTGCTTTAAGGATTAACTCTATGTGAAAGCTTCAAGTATGGTGCCTATAATAGATCATCGTTTTCTCTTCTTGTTTCCTGTGAGTTGTAATTTGTACTGTTCAGTAAAACCCAGGCTCTCGTGTTCTCAAGGTCTAGAATTGGATACCAGGTCTAGAATTTGTAGGAGCACTGCGATCTTGAAAGCAGTAGAAAATACTGAATGAGAACATAGCGCATGGAAGAATTGTGGCTGACCAGAAGTGTCAAAGAGAGATCTTTGACATCAAGTATTGTCTCAAGGGCAGTAGTATATTTCTCTGCATCCATGGCTATTCGGTGCATGCAAGATGCCTCATTTTTCTAATCTGATCAGACATGAAGGGGAAACTGGGGAACAAAAAAAAAAAGGATTCAGTGGCTCTAGAAACATGGGATCTGTTGAAGCTGGACATGGCCGTAGCATGATACCGCAGGGAAAGCATAGTTAGGAGTCGCTCTAGCTACCATTTATAGAGCACCACTGTCTACCAGACACGCTACTGGTTGCTTTGCAGACATTACCTCTGATCCTCCTAACAACTTCCTCATCTTCTCCTTTTTACAGAGGGAGAAACTGGACTAGGTCACATAGTATATCCTACATAGACCCTGGCTCGGGGGCCTGGCACGTAGCAGGTGCTCAGTAAATACTGGAAAGGGATGAATGAATAACATGGCAGAGCTGAGATTTGGTCTGACTTCACAGCTGTGTGCCTTCCACTACAGAACACCCCCTCCTGGAGCCCGAGCCAGCTTGGCAGGAGAGTGCAGGAAGGGCTGGACGGAGGAGGCCTGGAGCTGAGGCACCGGGGCAGGTTGGTGGGGTTTGGGGTGGGGCAGGTGGGTATTAGGAGAAGAGAAAATCATCAAAAAGAAAAACACAACCCTTGCTTTAAAATAAGAGGACTATGGATGAAGGCCAGAAAGGCTGAAGGTTATCAAGACCAATCATTTTATAGACATCAGGGGAAAATCAGCATTTACATCTTGGGTTATACAAATGCCTAAGAAGAACTTACTCAAGCAAACAATCGCACAGTGCTACAAACAAGACCACTACGTGTAGAATCAGAATCTTTTTGTGAACTTAGGTAGTGAGCGTGAATCTTGCAGTGTTGCGTAGCCAAGCAGTGTTGACTCTCAAAGGAAGGCTTGGCAAGAATTAGAAGCAGGAGACCGTGGATTTAGGAAGAAAAAACACTTGGCATTGGCCTGGCTTTGGCGAGGATCGGTAGCTTTTTAATGTACACCTCCTCAACAACAAATTGAAATATTCTTATATTTTGCAGGTCGTTATTTCCTTTTGAGTGCATGTCTGCATTATTTTTGTCCTAGCATCTTATTATATTACAAATCACAAAGCAGTTTGGAATCTAGTTTTGAAAGCAAAATTGGAGGAAAGACAGAAAATTAATAAAATTATTCAGGAGGAATAATTTCCGAAAAAAAGATTAAAACAGAGCAATCCAGTTTTGCTAAAGAAACACCCATACACCAGCATTTTTTTAAAGGGGTGCACATGATGGAAAGTTTGAGAGAGGCATATGATGTTGCTTCACATATCACTGCATCTAAGAAGAATGGGATAAGATTAAGAAAAGACATGCTAATTTGAAATGTCATTGAAATTTATTTCATTCCATCTAAACATGGTGAGGTGATGAATTTATGCTTTGAAAAAAATCTATCTGGCTTCTGAAAAGATTCCCACATGAGAAGTCACATAGAATAGTGCAAGTATTAAATTCATCTCCCAGAAGAAAAACAACATCCATTTTGATATTTAGCTTTCTGGTACCAGATATGTTCATCCTGTTCCAGAACCAGTGTTTAGAGTTATTGCCAAACATGTAGAAGGGATAATAGAGAAGGAGAAATAGTGTGATTCTGGGCAGTTCCAGGGTGTTGAGCATTACAGCTGCATTTAACACATTCTTGGAGCTGATTTTTAGTTTGCCTGTGGCATCTATTACAAGCAAGCTGCAGAAGACTCATAAAGTACAATTAAAATGCACAGGAAATAAAACAGACATAGGGCAAATTACATATACAAATATACTATTTATAACCAGTATACCATATACTAAATGAGGTTCCCAGGCAATTTGACCACCTATTTGAAGTGAAGTGGGCTTTTTCATCTGTCCTGATAACTAACTACCGTGCAGACGGACTCTGAGATGGTCTCCAGTGATCCTGCCTCCTGGTATTCATGCCCTTGAGCAATCTCCTCCCCTGGAGTGTGAACAGGACCTGTGATTTGTGGATGTCACTTCCATGATGACATTACATAAAATTGTCATGTTCTGTTTGCTAGCACGTGGCTCTCATGCACGCTGCCATGTTGAACTGCCCTTTGGAAAGGCCTGAGAGGCACAGAACTGAGGGCAGGCTTAGGCCAGCAGCCAGCCAGGGATGGAGCCCTTCCTCCATCAGCCCACGGGACCCGAAACCTGCCAACGACCACGTGAGCTGGCAAAGAAGCTTTTTCTAGCTGGGCTTTCAGGTGAGACTCCAGCTTTGGCCAATACTTTGATTGTAGCCTCTTGAGAGACCCAAAAGCAGAGGCCCTAGCTAATCTACGCCTGGATTCCTGACCCACAGAAATTGTAAGATAACGTATATGTATGGTTTTAAGCTGCTAAGTTCGTAGTCGTTTGTTATGCAGCGATAGATAATTATGAATAATGTACCTATGCATGATCGTCATGCATTCATTCATTCCTTTGTTTATTCAACAAGTATTTTTTAAAATAGGTTTCAGGTACTGGGCTTATGCAAAGCACTAGAAAACAGAAGAGACATGAGGTATGTCCTCAAAGAGCTTAGAAGAGTTCTGGGGGCTTAGGAGTTAACAACAAGCCATACCTAAAACTGACTCATTTCAGTTGAGATAGGCGCAACAAGGAAAAAAGTATAACACGCTATAAGTGTGCATAAAAAGGGCCTAATTCAATCTGGAGGCCCAGCGAAGGCCTCCTTGAGGAAGTGACATTCAGGCAGAAACTGATAAGATTAACACCAGGTGGCTCTTCCAGGCAAGATCAGTAAGTAGGGAGGGCTTGAGGTACAAACAGAGGCAGGAGGGCAGGGAGCAAGGAGAGAGGCTGGGGAGGAGGCTGGAGAGGCAGATGGGGGTCAGGCCCAGGGTGAAGTCTTAGGCGGATTTTAACTAAGAAGGGGCGCAAACAGATCTGTATGTTAAAAGAATCAGGTACTGTGGCCACTTTAAAATTTATATATGTAGTCTGTAAAGAGCTTGCTGTTATTCCAAAAACTGTTCTAGGCACTGCATGTGTATTAAAACACTTAACTCTCACAAAACTCTATGAGAAAGGAACTAAGTTATTTCCGTTTTTCAGGTGGGAAAACCGAGGCAGAGAGAAGTCTGATAACTTGCCAGAGATGGGGTGGCTGGAAGGTGGCCGAGGCCAGGCTTAAGGCCGGGCAGCTGGCTGTCACCGCAGCCTCACCAGACCCCTAGACTCCCCTCTGTAAAGGGGGGACCCCCAGAGCTGTTCTGGAGGAACAGGGGCAGCTGGAGACCTGCACTGCAGCCATGCTGAACAGTACTTTACAGAACCAGGGCGAACCTCAGTTGTCTGTGTAGACGCTGCCTAATGCGACAGCCGCGAGCCACACGGAGCAATCAAAATGTGGGCAGTCCCAAACGGGAACTGGCGGTAAGTGTAAAACACACTCCGGGTTTTGAAGACTTAGTATGACAAGGGATTTTTAAATATCTCATTAATAATTTTTATATTGATTGCATGCATAAAAGATGATATTTGAGTATATTGGGTTGAATAGTATATATCACTAAGAGGAAATGTACCTGATTTTCACTTTTTAAATTTAGTCACTAGAACATTTAAAATTGCATCTGTCGCTCGAATTTTGCTGCTGTTGACTGATACTGGACTAAAGGGAGACTGGGGGCGTGTGACGGGGGTGGAGATGGAGGACAACATTCTCCCAAACCACCTCTGGATGTCACACGGGAGGCCACTCCGGTGTTGCGGAAGGCCCAGTGAGGGGAGGTTTTAGGATAGATTCCCAAAGGAGCAGGGCGTTCTGGAGAAGGGGCTGGAGCTGCTAAACCTAGAGCAGGGGCCGGTCGAGTGCGATGGCTCACGCCTGTCATCCTAGCACTCTGGGAGGCCGAGGCCGGAGGATCGCTCAAGGTCAGGAGTTCGAAACCAGCCTGAGCAAGAGCAAGACCCCATCTCTACTATAAATAGAAAGAAATTAATTGGCCAACTAAAAATATATAGAAAAAATTAGCCAGGCATGGTGGTGCATGCCTGTAGTCCCAGCACTCGGGAGGCTGAGGCAGGAGGATTGCTTGAGCCCAGGAGTTGGAGGTTGCTGTGTGCGAGGCTGATGCCATGGTACTCTAGCCTGGGCAACAGAGCGAGACTCTGTCTCAAAAAAAAAACCTAGAGCAGGGCTTTAGGGGTTCTCTACCCTCACCATGCCAGGGCCTCAAGGAGACTCACCGCCACGTGCCTGCTGTGCCCAAATGTGACACAGATCTCCCTCAATATGGGTCTGATGTTTAGAACCACATGTGGTACCTGGTAAGTGATATACAGGTATGAACTATTGTCATTATCATTTTTATTATTTTACGCCCAATTTTGTCATGGAAGCAACAGGGTCATTGGCCTTCAGAGGCCCATCTAGTCCTGGGTTGTTGACATCTCAGCATCAACCAGGGTGGCTCGGAGACCTCCCAGAGCATTCCAGATTCCATAAAACCCCTGAGACCTTTGACGGACCCTGCAGCTCAGGGAGGCAGCCTCACTAATAACTAAGATTTAATTTCTTGCCAACTGGTAAGCGGAAACGTGGAGTTGGATTTAACTGGATTTTGAAAAATAATGTGCCAATTCTTGCTGCTATTAAAAGTCAGTAAAATTCATGTCCATGACTATGGCTTTTGAGGCAAGATTTTTAAGGCAAGAAAGTGACTTCAGCTCTTTTAGGGGATGTTAAAATAGATGTATCTTTTTTGATTAACAGCCAGTACATGGACATGATTCTTCAATGGAAATATTCTCCGAATGTAATTGCTCATATGTCAGTGTATTGAAATATTACAAAAATGATTTTACAACCTGTAATTTTTTGAGATCCTTGAAGGCTTCTGGATGAAGTTTGAATATCTTGTTGTTCTTTAAATAGAGGTTCTCCAGTTGCAGGCACTTATGAAAATCAGACAACCCAATTTGCAATATCCCATTGAATGACAGATCCAAACTCTGCAATGACTTCAGTTTCCATAGTCCTGTTAAAATTAAAAAGTAAATTAAAAGCTAAACTGGTGATATATACTGCAGCATGGTTTGCCATGGTGAAAGACTGGAGACAACATTAATAGTTCTCAATTGAGAAATTGTTAAACAAAGCATGTTATATTAGTGCTATGAAATAACATGTAGTCTCAAAAGAGAATGGGGTAGATCGACATGTAAACTGATTGAATATGAAGGAAAAAGTTAAGTTGCAGAAGAGTACAGAGTAAAATTCCAATGTTATTCAAAAAAAGAGCCATACACAAACATATACATATATTTTGAGTGAGCAGAAAAAAGGCCTGGAAGGAGATAAAATAAACTATTAATAGTAGTTATACTTAGGAGTAGGATGGTTGAGGGAAATGAAGGAGGATAAGGAAGGAAATTTTCTTTTTATTGTACACACTTTTGAATTCTTTTTTTTTTTTTGAGACAGAGTCTTACTCTGTTGCCCGGGCTAGAGTGCCGTGGCGTCAGCCCAGCTCAGGAGGGTTTATTCCTTGTCTACTGTCTGCAAGGTACTTATTGTAAGACTTGATTGAAATGGCTGCACTATCTAGGTTGTCGAATGTTCATTTTAGTTGTACAGACTAAGTGAGAGATCATTAAGGCAACAAATCAATCAAAACGTCATGGGCAGGCCAAGCGTGGTGGCTCTCGCCTATAATCCTAG
Organism: Cheirogaleus major; assembly: GCA_963574435.1. Lineage (NCBI taxonomy): Eukaryota > Metazoa > Chordata > Mammalia > Primates > Cheirogaleidae > Cheirogaleus > Cheirogaleus major. The sequence continues at coordinate 20,931 of CAUYPO010038120.1, read as the reverse complement.
CACTCTGGGAGGCTGAGGCGGGTGGATCGCTCAAGGTCAGGAGTTTGAGACCAGCCTGAGCAAGAGCCAGACCCTGTCTCTACTAAAAAAATAGAAAGAAATTAGCTGGACGACTAAAAATATATATATATATATAAAAAATTAGCTGGGCATGGTGGCGCATGCCTGTAGTCCCAGCTCTTTGGGAGGCTGAGGCAGGAGGATCGCTTGAGCCCAGGAGTTTGAGGTTGCTGTGAGCTACGCTGATGCCATGGTGCTCTAGCCCAGGCAACAGAGCAAGACTCTGTCTCAAAAAAAAAAAAAAAAAAAATTTGACCTACTTTGTTTGGTCATAGCACCCCCATTCCAGAGAGGGTCCTCCCCTATTCCCAGAAGGCAGGAATGCATGCCCAGAGAGGCCAAGGAGAATTTAGACAGACAGGCCTTGCTGGGTTTCCCCACTCAGTGTATTAGCATTAGATCACACCCTTTGTGTCCAATCACACTTCTCCATAGCTGTCCATACTTTAAACCTAAGCATAAAAATGGACAATTTCCCCTGTACCTTTGAGTCTTCATTCTGCAGGCTATCGTGTATACATGTTAAATACATTTGTATGACTTTTCTCCTATTAATCAATCTGCCTCATGTCATGAGCCTTTAGGGGGCCAAGGGTCTTGGTCCCTACACTGGCATGTGTATATTATATTAGGAACTCTGAAAGGAGATCTGAGAGATGGGGGAGAGGGGATTTAAGATGGAAGGACACTACATTTTCACTGTATGTTCTTTTATGCAGCATTTTAAAACCAAGTACATGTATTATGTTTTCAAACAATATATGGGGACAACAACCTAGTTTTGACAATGGACATGCAAAGACGGGAGGAGCTGCCTGGGTGGCAGTGAGTCCCCTATCCTGAAGAGATGTAGCTGAGGGGGCCCTGCCTTAGGTGGGGAATTAAAGTAGATGATCTCAAAGATCTACTCTACCCTCTTTTGTCAACTAGAAGAGACACACTTAACCATTTAGGTCCAGAAGCACTAAGAGGGTGAGACCCCACATTTGAGAGGACAAATGCTTGCAGGGAAGAAAATTAAAAACTGTTAAGCTGGCAGCTAGACCCAATGTTTCTAACTGAACATAAACAGTGATCACAGAATATAAACAAATATCAGATAAAACCACTCTATTGTAGGACCAAGACAGAGACAAGGCCACTCTGGCACCACAAATATGACATAACATCCTCCTCTTCTGAATAACATGAGTGCCACCATTGCTTTAATCCTCCTACCTCTTGGATACCAATTATTCAGATACCTAGTCACCGAATTGCTGCTGCTTCTTGACTGTGTCCAATCCAAAACTATTCTCCCCTTCCTTAAACCATCCTTAGAGTTACCCAGCACAAACCCAAATTCTAAAATAAGCTCTTCCCAGTTACCTCTTACAAGACACCTCCTGGTGGCCAGTCACAGTGGCTCACACCTGTAATCCTAGCACTCTGGGAGGCTGAGGCGAAAGGATCGCTCGAGCTCAGGAATTAGAGACCAGCCTGAGCAAGAGCAAGACCCCATCTCGACTAAAAATAGAAAAATGAGCTGGGCAGCCTGGTGTGGGCATGTAGTCCCAGCTATTTGGGAGGCTGAAGTAGGAGGATCGCTTGAGCCAAGGAGTTTGAGGTTGCAATGAGCTGTGATGATGCCATTGCATTCTACTGAGGGCTATAGAGCAAAAGCCACCTCATGGTTTCTCTGGTGTGTGTTCTTCCTTGCTGAACAGGCTAAATAAGCCTAATTCTTTTTATCTTTTACACAACCCCACCTTCCCATAAACCTAATTCTTTTTGACTACAGGTGTATTCCTGGTGGAATTTGATCTATGGGTTTTATCACAGTCTTAGCTGTCTTTGGCCCAGTTCATCAATACCCAGACAGGAAGAAGCAAGGATTTTAAGGGCTACTTGGAAAGTTCAGTGGTCCTGAAGCAAACTGATTTGAACTGGTGTGTGTATGTGTGTGTGTGTGTGTGTATGTATGTGTGTGTGTTGAGCAGAGGGGAGAGGGGGTCTGGTGAAATAGAAGGGCTGAGGTAGGAATTAGGAAGCTTGAGTAATTCTCTTTCTACTGCCATCAACTCTTTCTGTGACTTTGGGGAAATCATTTCACTTTCAGCCTTTCCCCATTTCTGTAAAAGATGAATTTGGAATATATTTTAAAGAAATCCAGGAAATAACATCCCCAAATATGCCACACTGGTATGATAATCGCTTCAAACTGAGGGCATTTGAGGAACAGCAAAAGCACACAGGCGGTTTTCCTGAATTTCCCTCATCAGACTAAAGGCAGATAATCCAGAAGGAATTCAGTTGTTATGAATCCCCTCCCGGAGAATTTTATCAATCAGGGAAGATTAATACACCACAGGAGAAGAAATTAAAGGCTGTCACCTTGTTGCCCAGAAATTATCATTTTTGCCATATCTGTATTACACCTGTACTATTATGTAAGCAAATAACTTTTCCATTTTTTTTCTTTAAATGAACTCTCAATTTTTACATAAATTTAGAAAGGAAAATTTACATCTCCGCTTAAATGGGAAACCAGTATTGCTTGGTAGAAATGGAAGAATTATTGCCAACACACACCTCAAAACAAAACAGCAGGCCGGGCGCGGTGGCTCACGCCTGTGATCTAGCACTCTGGGAGGCCAAGGTGGGTGGATTGCTTGAGCGCAGGACTTCGAGACCAGCCTGAGCAAGAGTGAGACCCCGTCTCTACTATAAATAGAAAGAAATTAGCCCAACAACTAAAAATAGAAAGAAAATTAGCCTGGCATGGTGGCGCATGCCTGTAGTCCCAGCTATTCAGGAGGCTGAGGCAGGAGAATTGCTTGAGCCCAGGAGTTTGAGGTTGCTGTGAGCTAGGCTGATGCCACAGCACTCTAGCCCAGGCAAGAGAGTGAGACTCTCAAAAAACAAAAACAAAACAAAACAAAAGCACAGCAGCCAGGCGAGGTGGCTCATGTCTATAATCCTAGTTTTTTGGGAGGCTGAGGCTAGAGGATGGCTTGAGGCCAGGAGTTCAAGACCACCCTGGGCAATATCAAGACCCTACAAAAAAAAATTAAACAAAATAAGACAATGTTATTAAACCATAGATGTGGTTGCCTATGGGAGAGGTTTGGAAAATGAAGCCTTCACTCTGTTAAAAAGGGAGATAAATGTTAGAAAAATGTTAAATATATACTAGCCTCAAACAACTAGCCTGTTGGTTTGAAACCAGATGTTTTCACTCTGCTTTTCAATGTTACTTAATGTCCTATTCATGCACCCCTTAGATTCTTTCATTTATCCCAAATGGTGTACATTTCACATTTTAGGAAACAATGGCCATCTTCCCTTGGTTAACTTGAACTCATCCTTAAATTCTCAGATTAAATATAAATTCCTCAAAAAAGCCTTTCAAGACCACTCCCTAACTCCCTGAGTTACTGTCTCCTTACAATATGCCAACGGAAAAGAAGCCAAACTTTGTAAAATAATTAAAGAGGTTTACTCTGAGCCAAATTTGAGGACCATGACCCAGAGCCACACCCAAGAAGCCTTGAGCAAGTGGGCTCACTGTGGTTGGGTTACAGTTTGGTTTTATGCATTTCAGGGAGAGAGAAATGTATAAAAGGTAAAGTCATAAATCAATACATGGAAGGCATACATTGGTTCGGCCTGAAAAGGCAGGACATCTCAAAGCAGGGGCTTACAAGTCATAGGTGGGTTTAGGGATTCTTTAGTTAACAATTGGCTGAAAGAGTTAGGCTTTGTCTAAAAGACCAGGAGTCAGCGGAAAAGAACGCTTGAGTTAAGATAAGGGTCTTTTATCTTTCATGAGATGCTATACCGGAAACAGGTTGGGAAGCAAACCACATTATATTGGGTTGACAAAACCTGTTCAGTGATATTTTATCATTTGAAGCATGACTCACCAGGCCCCCTTAAAAAGGATACTGTGCCTCTCTGCACACTTCTGTAAACCGCAGATCTTTACACATAATGGGCTCCTAGGGAATACAAATGAGTGAGGTAAGGAATGATACCTGCAGAGTTCCAGCAACCCTAGGCAGGCTTAGCCCCGCCTTCCCCCTCAACCAATGACAGGCGCCCTCTCGGCAGCGCCGGCCGAGGGCGGTGGGCGGGGCCACGCAATGACGCAGACCTTGGGTTGGTCGAGGGGTGGAGCGTGTTTCCGGCCGGAGAAACCGTCGCATTTCTGGGGCGACGCCTCAGCTGGCGGTTACCACCGCCTTTGAAACCACTGTACCAGCCACCTCCATCACTGGCGTCACCATGGGAGCTGTGCTGGGTGTCTGCTCCCTCGCCAGCTGGGTGAGTTCGGGGGCCTGTGTTCTCGCTGGACCAGCGGTGTTGGGGAAAAGGGCGACAGGGAAGGAACCTCGAGTCCGGACCCGAACGGACCTCGGCCACAGAGGCCCGGGGGTTGAGGGCGGTCCTGGGGTGCAGAGGGCTTCCGGAGGCCCGGCCCCAAATCCGCGATTTCCCCAGAGCGGGATCGGGCTGCTTGCTTTCCGGGTTCGTTGAGGGACGGAGGTGGCTAGGCCGCCATTGTTTACAATTCCGATGGCCCCGCCCCCGCGAGGCGTCCGGACGCGAGGTTCCTGCGGAGCTGGAGTAGGACGGAGGGGCCCGGGCTCTGCTTCGTTCCAGAGCACCTCTTAAGGTGGCGTCATTTAATCTTGGGTGGGTCGAATATTTTTATCCGATACACGGGAATTGACGAAACTACGGAGTATGTGGCAGAGCTGGGATTTTAACTGAGGTCTGTCGGCAGTTCTAGTGCAAGGGAAAGAAGGCCTTGTGGATTATTATTCAAAATTGGAAGCCATAGCTTGAACCTTTTGGGACCTCTACAAGTCATTTATCTCTGATGATAATCACCCCAGCACTCCTCCCTTTGAGAACTGTTGTGAGGATAAAATAAATAAATGTGTTGAATCACTTTGTAATTTGTAAACCTATTTTTAAAAGGAAATTTTAGGGTCTGTAAAAGAGAATGTGCTGATTTCCTTTATATACCCACTTCAGAGGCGCATGATTGCTTGAAATCATTTCCTTGTTCTCTAATTCCCCAACTGATGTAATTGAGCAAGTGTGTAGAAAAAACAAACTAAATTTCTCCTAGTATACTTCACGCTTTTGAGACCCGATGTGTGGGGATTTTCCCCCAGGTATCAAGCAAGCAATCAGTTCTGCAGTGGACATCAGCTGGGTGTCCTCCAATTCAGTTCAAAGGCTATCTACTTGGAGATGGCATTAGGTCTTCCAGGTGGAGGGCTCAGTCCTATAGACTGCCGCCCATTTCTGATGCCAATCGCAAGCCTCAGGTTGTTTTACCTGTGCTTATGAGGACCAGCTATAAATCAGGGTTCCCACAACCTCCTTTTCTTAGGTTTGATTAAATTGCTCACAGAACTCAGGGAAACATGTTTACTCATTTATTATAAAGGATATTTTAAAAGATACAGATAAATAAAATGCGCAGAATGAGCTAAGGGGGAAGGGGTGCAGAGCTTCCATGCCTACTCTAGGGCACCACCCTCCAGAAACTGTCACATGTTCAGGTATCCGGAAGCTCTTCTGAACTCTGTCCTTTTGGGCTTTTATGGAGGCGTCATTATGTAGGTATCATTGATTAAATGATTGGCCATTGGTTTTCAGCCTAGCCTTCAGCCTCACTCTCTTCCTTGGAAGTTGGGGTGAGAGGAGCTGAAATTCCCTACCCTCTAATCCTGCCTTGGTCTTTCAGGTGACCCGCCCTCTTACTGAAGCTTCCTAGGGACTGCCAGCTGCCAGCCATCTCATTACCATACAAAAAGACACTTTACCACTTAGTGATTCCAAAGATTTTAGGAGTTGGGTGCCAGGACATTGGGACCAAAATATATATTTCACAGTATCACACTAAGGATTCTGTCTTAGCTCATTCCACTGTTATTTCTTAGGAACAGAATGTATTTTTTGTCCTTTAAAGTTGTTGATCCTAAATCAAAGGGCATTCAGTCGTTTATAGCTTTTTTTTTTTCTTTTTTGCCAAAATCATAGATAAGAGTATTTTTAGGACTTTCTTGAGAACAGTGGTTTTATAATTTTTCTGACCTTGACCTAAAGTACGAAATACATTTTACATAATTGGTCTAATGCATCCACTTAGAGACAAAGTTTTATGAAATAAACCTTTACCATCTACTGTCCAATTTTCCTTTTCTCTTTTATCACATTAAAAAAAATCCTGTTCAGCTGATTTTTACAATCTAGTCATTCAAACTCACTATTTACAAAATAGAGTTTAGAAAAAATATGGGTGAGAAGGTCATTAGTTAAGAAGTGAATTGGTAATTTGAAACAAACTTGTCTTTCCTATGGTGATAACCTGAAACACATTTTGGCTTTGATTGAAAGATAAGATTTGAATTGATGCCATCCAAACATTTCTACCTATCCATTGCTTTTATATTTTATTGATCCCTTTTATTCAGTAGAAACAGCAAGGGGTTCAGTATATTAGAGAGTGGAATGAGTGAGAAGAAGAGTAATAGGAAATAAAATCAGAAAGTTAGGGAGCTAAATCATGTAGCTAGCTGTGATATGGTCTTGTAGGTTTTTAAGTGTTAGGTAGCATGGGTGGAGAAAAGTTTCTCAGGCAGAGATTAGGGTATATAAAAGTAAAAAAAAGTTTATTTTATCTTCTTAGAGGAGAGAGAGCGAGAGAAGGGAAGCGGGGGAGGAAAGAGAGCAGGAAGACTGTGGCATCCCAAAGAAAGAAAAGGGAGATGCCAGCCCTGAGGCCATCTGACTTGCTGATTTTAAGGGGGATGAAGAGAAAAAATAGTGATGGCTGTCAGTTGATAACAAAAGCTGGGGCTGGGTGTCAAAGTCCAAGAGTTGGTTCGTTTCCTCGCCTTTCCTTGTATTATTATTATCACGGGAGATGTGACTCTTCCTCTCCAGATATGGTTGAGGCTGTAGCTCATTCTCCTGTTGTTTACTCAGGAACTCTATAAAAGCAGATTCTCAAAAAACAATTTTAAAGAGAAAGATTTACATCTCTTTTCCAACTGTTCAGCTCTTTTCAGAAATTGTGCAAAACAGAACTCCCGCTGGGTGGCTGTTAGTGGGAGAACTCATAGGATTGATCTTTAACTTTTACTGGGAAATTGTGGGATTAGGAATTTTCCTGTTATGTTTGCAAGGCCGCCCCTTTCATTAAAGACTTTGGCTTTTACTCTCAAGTGATACGGGAATCCATTACAGAGTTTGAAAAAAGGAGTAGTATGATCTAGGCTTATGGTTTTAGCAACATGGGTTCTGGTTACCGTGTGGAGAATAGATGGTAGAAAGGTAAGGGTAAAGCAGTGTAGAGAAGGAAAAACTTTTTCTCCAACCTCTTGGGTTCTGCACCTGGAGGCCTGTGAATTAGACTGACATGACAGATTAGCAAGAGAAACAGGAGTTTATTTATGCATGCAAGGCACACATGTGCAGGAGTACTCAGTGATGAATAACTCGATAGGTTGGTTAGAATTTGGAGTTTATATTCCTAACTTAGTAGGACAAAGGCTTCTGTGGGAAGGACAAATAAATGTCTTTAGGAAGTGGGTTTTTATGAGAACAAACAGGAGATAGGAAAATTTGTGATAATGCTCCTTTACATAGTTGTGAGAGATCTTGCCAGCTTCTTCATGGCTTAAAACTCCCCTGGAGAGGGAATTTATGGCAGCCGCATTTCTCAAAAGTTGCTGCTTTTAGTCAGATAAGGGAACCTCTGGGAAGGCTTTTTTCCTGCATCTGTTGAATCTTAAATACCTTCAGCTTAAAATAATCTTTATACTAACTCAGGGGTTCCGAATGGGTTCCTGCAGCAGTGAGACAAGAGCAATTGCATTTAATCCAGATGAGAGATGATAGTAGTGACTTGGACCGAAGTGATAGGTGAGGATGCTGTGAAAGGGGTCAGATTCTGGATGTATTTTGAGGATAGAGCTGAGGTACTGACAAATTGGATGAGGATTTTGGGAAAAGGGAGGGCATCTAGGATGACTCCAGGTTTTTGGCCTGAGCAACAGGAGGAATAGAATTGTCCTTTACTGAAATAGGGAAATGAGGACACAAAGTAGGACAGGTTTTTTTTTCACAGATATTTACTGAATACCTTTTGTGTAAAGGAGCAAAAGATAAAACATTGTAAAAGATAGTCTCCCCCATTAGGTATTTTTGTGACAGTTATATTAATAGTTAAGTGTATTAGTTTGCTAGGGCTGCATAACGAAGTACCACAGACTGGGTGACTTAAACAACAGCAATTTATTGTCTCTCAATTCTAGAGGGTAGAAGTCCAAGATGAAGGTGTCCGCAGGGTTGGTTCCTTCTAAGGGTGGTGAGGAAGAATTTGTTCCCTGCCTCTCCCCTAGCTGACAATCTTTGATGTTCCTTGACTTCTAGATCTCTGCCTTTATCTTCACGTGGCGTTCTCCCTGTTTTGCAAGCCTGTGTCCAAATTTCTTCTCTTTATAATGACCCTGTTTCCAAGTAAGGTTACAGTCTGGGGTACTGGGAATTAGGACTTCAACATGTGACATTTTGGGGGGACACAATTCAACCCATAACAAACAGGCAATTACTATATAATTATTTGATGGGCAGAAAAATATAGCTAACGGGAGACAGGAGTGTGAGAGTGCAGATAAAGTAAACCTGAAGGCAATTATGTTATTGTTTTGGCTGTAAACATCTAATACAGACTTCACTTTGGTCATTTGGCCCAGATTGTAGTTAAGAATTGGAGACTGAGACAGCTGGTCAATTTCCCATTGCTGTTGCAATTACAAATAATAATGGTTACCATGCTATAGTGAGCCTCTACAATGTCAGGCATTAAAGCAGGTGCTTTATATTTCTGACATCCTTTCATTCTTCACATAATAACCCTTTTTGGGTAAGTGGTATGATGCTCATTTTTACAGATGAGAAAACTGAGCTCTTTAGAAGTTTAGTGGCTTGCTCCAAACCCCACAAAACCATGGTAAAGTCCACCTGTAAAAAGTAAAGATTATTACTGGGACCATATTGTAAGACAAGAGTCATCCATTGTCTACATCTGCTAATTCTGAATTAGCCTGTCCTTGTAATATGACTTGATAACATCACCTGTCAAATTCAAGCAGTTTCCTAATTAAATATATATAGAAGAATGACTCAAATTATATCCTCTGTCACCTAGGCAGTCATTAACAGATTTTAGCTGACCAAAGATACAGGTTATGCTTTTTTTCTTAAACTGAGGTAAAATTCAGATAACATAATTAACCATGTCAAAGTGTATAATCCAGAGACATTTAGTACATTCACGGTGTTTTGCTGCTATCACATCTACCTAGTTCCAGAACATTTTCATCACCCAAAGGGAAACCACCTTTCTCATTAAGGAGTCACTCCCCAACACCCTCTCCTTTCAATCCCTATTCTTTTTCTTTGTCTCTGGATTTACCTATTCTGTATATTTCATTATAAAAAGTGGAATATTGAGGCCAGGAATTCGAGACCAGCCTGAGCAACATAGTGAGACCCCATTTCTACAAAAAATGAGAAAACTTAGCCAGGTTCCTGTGGTACCAGCTACTCTGGATGCTGAAGTAGGAGGATTGCTTGAGCCTAGGAGTTTGAGGCCATGGTGAGCCATGATCATGCCATTGCACTTCAGCCTAGGTGACGAGTGAGACTTTGTCTCAAAAAAAATAAAAAAGGAATAATGTAAGATGTGACCTTTTGTGTCTGACTTCCTTCACTTAGCATGATGTTTTTGAAGTTCACCCATGTTGTACCATATATCAGTACTTCATTCCCTTTTATTTCTCAACCCATTGTGTAGATATACCATATTTTACTTGGACCACATTTGCTTATCAATTAATGGACACTTGGTTGTTTCCACATTTTGGTGATTGTAAATAGTGCTCCATGTGAACATTCAAGCTTTTATTTGAATAGCTGTGTCAGTTCTTTGGGGTGTATACTTCCTGGGTCATATGGTAATTCTGAGTTTAACTTTTTGAGTTACCTCTGGTTTACTTTTGAGAGGAGCTAAATAGCCCTGCCATCATTATTCTTAAGGGGGTTTCCATGTAATGTTGCTTTATGTTAGAGTATCAGCTTTGGTAACTAATATTCTCAGTAAACGGCAATTGGAGTTAGGTTTGTGTTTTTCTCATATTTTTAAGACAAAGTATGATCTGATCTCTGTGTGAATATAATTAACATTTATTTGGCTCTTAACTGTGCTTTAGGCACTGTGTTGTATGCTCATTTGATACAGTAAAGTCTGAGGGAGGAAGATTTTATTATTGAGTCCATTTTACAGATGGGGAAAAGGCAAGGCATGGTGGCTCATGCCTGTAATCCTAGCACTCTGGGAGGCCAAGGTGGGAGGATCACTTGAGGTCAGGAGTCTGAGACTACATCTCTACTAAAAATAGGAAAATTAGCTGAGTGTGGTGGCATGCACCTATAATCCCAGCTACTCAGGAGGCTGAGGCAGGAGAATTGCTTGAGCCCAGGAGTTTGAGGTTGCTGTGAGCTAGGCTGACACCATGGCACTCTAGCCTAGATGACAGCAAGACTCTGTGACTCTGTCTCAAAAAAAAAAAAAAAAATTACAGATGGGGCAATAAGGTTAGATTATGTAGTTTGCGGAGGTAAAGTGGCAGAAATAATTTTGATTCCAGAGACCATGCTTTTAACTACTTCCTCCTAGCCATGATTCTCTCAGTTAAAACTGTAAAGCCTGGTTTGCCTCGTCTTCTATTCTTTGACATCTGTGTCATGACGAGTCCACTGATGAAGGTGTCAAATGACCCACAGTGTGCTTGTTACAGGTTCCATGCCTCTGCAGTGGTGCATCATGTTTGCTGTGTAGTTGCTGTCCTAACACTAAGAATTCCACGGTGACGCGCCTCATTTATGCCTTCATTCTCATCCTGGGCACTGTTGTATCCTGTATCATGTTGACTAAAGACATGGAAACTCAGCTGAAAAAGGTAAGTGGAAGTAACGGTACCCTTAATGTACTGGTTATTTTTATTTTTATGTTTTGCAAAGTTTTAGTTGTAATTGTTTTTATTTCTTCACTGTTAAACTCAGTCAAGTTCGTTGTAGTTTTGGAATTTTTAATTACTTTTGAGTGTAGTCAAGACACACAATATGAAGATACTAGTCCTTTCCCAGAAATATAGAATGAATATCTTCAGGCTCTAGTCTAATAACTGACAGAAAACATGAAAAGAATGGCTCCAAAACATTTTCTTTCCTTGTGTGTTTAAGATTTAAGCATCTACACTAGACAAATTCTTCACTTTTGGAAGGAGTCAGTTGTAGCTGGAAAATCTTATGAGAAAATGGGAGATAACCTCATCAGCATAAAAGCAAAGAAGAGAAATCACTTTAATTTTTAAAATGAAAGTTGTTTATACTGTTTGGTAACAGAATTGTAAATGAATTGGAAGCCAAAGAGAAAAATTCCATAGACAGTCTTGCAGTTTAAAGTGGGTAATTTTATAAATCCAGGCTTTCCTGTGGTGGAATAGAATCTTTGTTTAAATATGGATAGTCCCATAGCATTGAAATTGCTTTTTCTTTTTTTTCAGATTCCTGGATTCTGTGAAGGGGGATTTAAAATCAGGATGTCTGACATAAAGGCACATGAAGACTGTGATGTGCTGGTTGGTTATAAAGCTGTATATCGGATCAGCTTTGCCTTGGCCATCTTTTTCTTTGTATTTTTTCTGCTCATGTTAAAAGTAAGAACAAGTAAAGATCCTAGAGCAGCAGTACACAATGGGTATGTGAGATTCATTATTAACTTGTTATATTGTGGTGTGGCTCCTCCTCCCCTTAAGCAGTTAATGTTGCCATTCTGATGGAAGCAGTGGAATATGTAAATCAGTAGCCCAGATGTATTTCTGATCTGTTTTACTCGTGAAATTGTTTTAATGTCATTTTCACTTAGACCCCTGTAACACAGAGGGGATGTGGAGTTCTGTCTGTCTTTTCAAAAATACTTTTGCTGCAAGTTCTTAGATTTTCATTGAATGCCTGTCAAACATTTTAAGCACTAGATACTACATATACATACTTTTCTGTTTCTGTTGTTTAAAGATAAACATGTATGTGATATATTTAAACAGTGTACACACAGACACAAAACAAAACCAGAAACCAGTAGGCTGGGCGCACTGGCCCATGCTTGTAATCCCAGCACTTTGGGAAGCTCAGGTGGGAGGATCACTTGAGGCCAAGGAGTTCAAAACCAGTCTAGGCAACATATTGAGTGCCTGTCTCTACAAAAACAAAACTAAAAGCAAAAAACAGAAAAATATTAGCGGGGCACAGTGGCAGTCACTTGTAGTCTTAGCTACTTGGGGGCTGAGGTGGGTGCTATGGGCCACTGATTTACATATTCTAATGCTTCTCACTCCTGACCCACCAGTTCTCATTTCTGAAGGAAGCTTTATAAACTTTATATATGTATTACAGTCCCTTTTTACAAATGCAATTACTGAGTTTCAGAAAGGTTAAATGAGTTGTCTGAGATCTCTCAGCCAATTGAGGATTGGAGCTCAGATTGAAACTCAGGTCTGCCCAGCTCTCCAAAGCCTGGTTCTCACTTTGCCATGCAAGGTAGTCATTAAAGACCATGAACTGAAAGTCAGGTTTGGTCCAGGCTTTGCCAGTGATGAGCTGTGTCATTTTGGGCAAGACATTTGTGCCCTGTGTTGTAAATAAAATATTTGCTGATTGCTTTTCTTTCAAACCTTACAGTTAAAGGCTCTGTATATAGCTAACACTGTTACTTTAGAACTCCCAGAATGCTAGAAAAATTCCTACCTATAAGTGCTAGAAGTAGGGAGATTCTAAATTTACATATTTTTCCTATTATTAATGTGAATGATTTATTCTGTGTGCTTATATTGTCCTTTAATTGTGTGAAATATTAAATGAATTAGCCTCATGTCAAAAGAAATAAGCCCAGACAGTCATGTTGGGAGAAAAGTTATTAAGCCTTTATTTTTGTATTTCAGAAATTAATTTTTCTCAGTATAAGGGTGAAACTTAGCATTTCATAAATGCATTCTTGTATTTTAATAGGTTTTGGTTCTTTAAAATTGCTGCTCTCGTTGGAATCATGGTTGGGGCTTTCTACATTCCTGGAGGCCCTTTTACCACAGGTAGGGCTCACTATTTGAAGGAGTTAATTATAAGCTATACAAAGTCTACAAACGATTGAGTTAAAGCTACGTTTTCATTACTGATTTTGTCGAACTGACAATTAAATGAGATGGTGTCTGATTAATATGACTTGGTACCTGCAACCCAGTATTAATGTATTCATTTAAAGCCAGGAAGCTTTCAGCCCAGTTATCAGATTTTCTGGAACCATATGTTAATCCATTGCCAATATTTTAATAGCTTACCTTCTAACTTGACTCAGTACAAAGTTAATCAGAGAGCTTGTCAACATAAGGACTTTTAATTCCTTGTGTTCACTATCTCTGTCTTAACCTACTACCTTAACATGGCATCAAGTGACACCTGTGGATTTCTGCTGTGATTTTTTTCCCACCTTAAAATAAAGGAAAGGGCTTATTATATCATTTGGAATGTCAGGTCCCAGGCTCCCCTTGGCACAAGCTAAAATATTTTAAAAGGTCTGAAACCCAGCAGACTACTTCTCAGAGAATGCCTTTGCGTTTGGAATTGTAATTTGCTAGACTGCCAGAGACAGAATGTTTTTACCATCTCTTTTCTTTGAATTGAAATCTGTTCAGAATGTTGAACAATAGCATTCTGAAATGTTACTGTTATGGTAGAGAATAACTTTGTTCTCTTGCTTTGTAGCTTGGTTTACTGTTGGCATGGGAGGGGCCGCTTTCTTCATCCTCATCCAGTTGGTGCTGTTGGTAGACTTTGCTCACTCTTTGAATGAATTATGGGTAAATCGAATGGAAGAAGGAAACCCAAGATTATGGTATGCTGGTAGGTATCTAACCTCACCTTTGATAGCTGTACTGCTACAGAGGGTGTACAATAAAATCTCCTAAGTTAATCAGAGAGCTTATCAACATAAGGACTTTTAACTCCTTGTGTTCTACTTTCTGTCTTAACCTACTTCCTCTTTCTGTCTTAACCTACTTCCTTAACGTGGCATCAGGTGACATCTGTGGATTTCTACTGTGATTTTTTTTCCCCCCTTAAAATAAAGGAAAAGGCTTATCATTTGGAATATAGCCCTCTACTGTAGTCCTCAGCTACGGGAGGCTGAGGTGGGAGGATTGCTTGAGCCCAGGAGTTTCAAATCAGCCTGGGCAAGGTAGTGAGATTGCCTCCAAAAAAAAAAAGAAAACTCCATTGATTTAAATATATAAACTCCCAATGTCAAGCTGCCTTTTAAAAATTGTAATTTTCTGAATTCGATTCTGAATTACTAGCATTATTGGAAGGGAATAGTATAGAAAATATAAATCATTAGATTCTCCCAATTTATTTATTTTGAAAGTTGTAGTGTAACTACATTGTTTAGATAAGGAAAAACAGTTGTATTTAGTAGCATAGTTCTGATTTTGATAACTTTGTTTCTATGGACATGGAATTCAAATGGGTTCTACATACGTGACAGCTGCCTATGTCCCTCAGGCAGATAGGAGTGAATAGTCCTTACTGCTTTATTTGGAATGTGACCGCACACCTGTTGTGAAAAGCTTTCTGGTAGGAAAGGAGCACTTAAAATTTCTAGGCTGAGAATAGAACTTACAGCCTGTTTAATGATGAGGAGGGACTTTGGAGCCCTCTACTTACTAGTGGCAATGATCCGGCCATACTTAATTTTTAAAAATAATAATTGTTGACATCCCTTACTTCTACCCCATGCCTTTCCCCTGATATAAAAGTAACAGATGCTTTGTGTCAAGAACTTGGAAAACAGAAAATCACAAAAGAAAATAAATTCCCCATAATTCAACTATCCAGTAGTTATTAATCACTGTTAACATATTACTCTACATTCTTCCAGTCTTTTTTTTTTTTTTTCTGGAGTCAGGTTGTCACTCTGTTGCCCGGCTAGAGTGCCGTGGCATCATGATAGCTCACTGCAGCCTCAAACTCATAGGCTTAAGCAATCCTCCTGCCTCAGCCTCCCAAGTAGCTGGGACTACTTATGCATACCAGCAT
The DNA here is from genome assembly GCA_963574435.1 of Cheirogaleus major. Classification (NCBI taxonomy): domain Eukaryota; kingdom Metazoa; phylum Chordata; class Mammalia; order Primates; family Cheirogaleidae; genus Cheirogaleus; species Cheirogaleus major. The sequence goes on along the minus strand of CAUYPO010038120.1, from coordinate 5,658 downwards.
GCTCAGCTAATTTTTATATTTTTTGTAGAGACAGGTTCTTGCTATGCTGCCCAGGCTGGTCTCAAACTCCTGACCTCAAGTGATCCTCCTACCTCAGTCTCCCAAAGTGCTAGCATTATAGGGGTGAGCCACCATGCCTGCCCTTCTTCTAGTCTTTTTTCTATATGTCCATATGTATCTTTTGTGTGTAGAAAAGAAAAATTTAAGTCATTGAAAAACATATATGTGTTTATTTTTTAATCATCTTATACATTATACTTTTGAATAGTTTGTAGTTTGGCTTTTTTTAAACTTAGAAGTAGCCTCTGAATATATTTTGGCTGTAGTACAGCACATATTTGAGCACATTTCTGATCATTTCCTTAGGATAAATTCCCAGAAGTAGAAAGGTCAAAGTGTATGAATATTTTAATGCTTTTAGTACATACTATTAAATTGTCCAGTTTTATTTTCATTTTATTTACTTGTTGAAATATATACATATATTAAAAAATACTATGTTTACCATAAAAACAAATGCTAGAACTTTATAAAGAATAAGATATGCAAATCTCCACCCACCTGCAACCCATTTTCTCTTCCAGGTATCCACTATTACTGGACCTTTATATATTTATATACACATTGCTTTTGTATTTAACTGTAAACAGGATTATACTATGTATTATTCCATGACTTGCCTTTTCACTTATTATATGGTGCATATCCTTCCATGCCAGTGAATATAGGTATGGCTTATTTATTTAACAACTATATGGTATTCCATGCCATACAATTCCAGGGCATTCCATGGCATAGTACACCATATTTATTTAACCTTTGCCCTAATTGTTGGTCACTTAAATTGTTTGTATTGACTATTTCTTTCAGCAAGAGATTTTTAAAAACCGTCTATATCATTTATTATTATGGGTTGGAAATCCCAAAGCTGCTCCTTTGCTTTCTAATATAAATGTATTTTATTTTTTCATCTATTTACTTCTGTTTTCTGTAATTCATTTTGGATCACACTACTCGAGAAGAACTTAATTGCCATACCAGTAACTTAAGTGTGGAGAAATCTTGTCTATTCAGATGGAAAAACATTAGGAACTGTGCTAGTGTATTAATATATACATCATTTAATTTTAAACATTCAAAATCCATTGAGGAGAGTGGAAACTAGTTTTCCTAAGTCTGTGCTTTTGATTGAGTACAGGTTAACTGAGCTCAACATTGCTGCGATCAGCCTGAGTATATTGTATGCTCTGTTTCATGTTTTCCCTGATTTTCAAGGTTATCTGATTATCAGAGATTATCTGTGCAAATGGAAAGGAACATTACCTTAGATGTTTGAAAGTAGCAATTGAGCCACTTTCCCAGTTCAGTCATGTAGTCTCTCTCACTGTTTGTGATGGGAAACAGATTTAGGTAGCCAGTGGCTACAAAAGGAAAAACTGCCATAAAAAGGTATCTGTCTCTTCTGTTTTCCCCTAACACTGTCCCTGGCGTGTAGTTTGCTGTGAACTGGGCCATTTTGAGGGCCTAGAAATCATCTCGGTTCCTAAGAAAACCTTGTAATACACACTATTTAGCATGTAGTTAACAGTTTACTCTAGCTGGGATGATCAAATGTCTGATAATCCAACCCATGAAATCAAATTAGATAACCTAGTGAGTGAATTTAGTTGCTTGGTGGATTTAGAATTTAACATGGAGCCAATCTAATAGAATCTGATACTTAACCTTGGAGATTTGGTAATGTTAGTGTAAATTACTAACCCTGTAAAAGTGAAATGATGCTTCTTTTTTTTATACGGAGTAGAAGAACATTGGTCTTCATTGTAAGTTTATTGTAATTGTGGACATTCATTTTGGTTTCGTTTTTCCAGTTTTACTGTCTGTCACAAGCTGCTTTTATATCCTGTCAATTATCGGTGTTGGGCTGCTCTATACATACTACACCAAACCAGATGGCTGCACAGAAAATAAGTTCTTCATCAGTATTAATCTGATCCTTTGCATTGTGGTTTCTGTTATATCAATCCACCCAAAAATTCAGGTATGACTGTTTTCTGTTGCTTCCTTCTGTTTTTATTTAATGCTAAGCTTAAAATCTAGATAACTTTTTTAATGAATTTGTGTCTAAGTTTATTCACTTAAACATTTTCTCACACTATGGTAGTCTTCATAATTATAATCCAATAAGGATACAATGTACCATTGAGTGCCAGTATCATAATTCAGTGAAATTCTCTATTAAAAAAAACCGGCCGAGCGTGGTGGCTCACGCCTATAATCCTAGCACTCTGGGAGGCCAAGGCAGGAGGATTGCTCAAGGTCAGGAGTTCAAAACCAGCCTGAGCAAGAGTGAGACCCCCGTCTCTACTAAAAATAGAAAGAAATTAATTAGCCAACTAAAAATATATAGAAAAAAAATTAGCCTGGCATGGTGGCGCATGCCTGTATTCCCAGCTACTTGGGAGACTGAGGCAGGAGGATCGCTTAAGCCCAGGAGTTTGAGGTTGCTGTGAGCTAGCCTGATGCCACGGCACTCTAGCCGGGGCAACAGAGTGATACTCTGTCTCAAAAAAAAAAACAAAAAAAAAAAATCAAAAAACAAACAAATAAAAAAAACCCTAGGTATCTTAAGAATTTAATTTTTTTTTTTTGGAGATAGAGTCTTGCTCTGTCACCCTGGGTAGAGTACAATGGCATCATCATAGCTCACTGCAACCTCCAACTCTTTCGTTGAAGTGATCCTCCTGCCTCAGCCTCCCGAGTAGTGTGCCATGACGCCTGGCTAATTTTTCTATTTTTAGTAGAGGAATCTTGCTCTTGCTCAGGCAGGTCTCAAACTCCTAAGCTCAAGCAATCCTCTGGCCTCGGCCTCCTAGAGTGCTAGGATTACAGAGATGAGCCACTGCACCTGGCCTGAGAATTTTTCATTCTTAATAAAAGTGTTTAAATCATGGGAATGATTTTTATGGTTCATTAGCCAAGATATTTTGGGGGAATTAAGCTATGAAAAATAATTAATTTTAATATTTCAAAACAAAACTCATACTTTTGAGTTTCATCTTTTAATTGCCATACTTTAAAAAATTCATGGAGTTTTAGATGTGAAATATGAAAAGAACATCTAGATATCACCTCTCCTTTTAAAAGTGAAAAAACTGAAGCCTCAAAGAAGTGATGGGTCTCACCTAACTAATAGTGTTAAAGCTGAGTTTAGACTAAAATCAAAGCCTTTGTGTGACACACAAGAATTTCTAGGATTGTGAGATGCCTTGAGAGCCAGTAGTACCTGCTTTGTCTTTCTTGGTTTATTTGCAAGCTAACTCCAACTGAAAGGTTACTTGTTATCTTTCAGCTGATTTTCAGTTACTGGCAGTTCCGTGAATCCCCAGGGAAGTACACTGGGTTTTAGAAAGTCATGCCTTAGCAATCCCTGTGCCATTGTTTTCCTTTTGATTCCATAGGAACACCAGCCTCGCTCCGGCCTCCTGCAGTCCTCTATAATCACCCTCTACACCATGTACCTCACCTGGTCAGCCATGTCCAATGAACCTGGTAAGGGAATGTCAATAGCACAGTCATTTGATGAAAGAAAAGTAGGAAGTTACCCCTTTGGTAGGTGAAGAAATGAGAGCTAGGGCAAATATAAAATTAAAAACCAAAACTTCATATAAACGTACAATGTTCACTGTAGGTTTACAGATGTTTGCCTTTTCACATTTTACGTCTATTCATAGCTACTTATAACTGACAACCTAAAGGGTCCCGCTGTCTTTTAGATCAGTAGTCCCCAACCTTTTTGGCACCAGGGACGGGTTTTGTGGAAGACAATTTTTCCATGGACTGGGGATGGGGGGTGAGGGTGGCACAGAGCTTAGGTGGTCTTGCAAGGCCTGTTTCCTAACAGGCTTCAGACCAGTAATGGGCAGTAGCCCTGTGGGTTGGGGACCACATTTTTAGATAGTGTAAGCTTTACCAAACCTGGACTGAATCAATCTAGTTAAGAGCTCTGGACAAGGGCAGCCTTGTTTTGGCTTTTTGTATAATTGTTTCTGTTGAATTTTACTTTGGTGTCACAGGCTATAGAAAAAACATCTATAGGAAATCTTTTGTAATTATTATAGGATTATTTTTTTAATAGGATAAAAGCCCATTTTATGGGCTTCTTTTAAAGGAAAACAATTATTGCATACCCCTTCCCCAATGATAACTTTCTTTTTTATTCTTAAGTAACTAGGTAAAAATAAAAGTAGGGATAAACTTCTATACTTAAAGCCTTGACATCATAGAACTAAAAAGATTTGTCAATTAAACTATAAAAGCAATAAAACCAAGAGAGACATTTATGAAATTTGACAGATACTGTTGTTTTGTTTCTTTTTTTCCTAATACTAAGTCACTGGTTGTGACGCAAGTATGTTACTGCTGAGTTTTAGATTCTTTAAATATGGCATTCCCATGTTTTACATCATGACTAAATAATGTGTAAGCAACTCCTCAAGCCCTTTCTTGGAAGGATAATAAAACATTTCCCATTTTCAGATCGTTCCTGCAACCCCAGCCTGCTGAGCATCATTACTCACATAACTGCACCAACTTTGGCTCCTGGAAATTCCACTGCTCCGGCCCCTACCTCTGCTCCACCATCAAAGAGTGGGGGTTTTCTGGATACAGAGAATTCCATTGGGCTGCTGGTCTTTGTTATCTGCCTTTTGTATTCTAGGTAAGTTAAAAGGTACTTAGAACAAGATTCCAATGGAGAATGATAATAACGGAAGCTATTTTGCTTTCAAAAAGCAGTGTGAGGGATTAAAAAAAAAATTAGCTATCTTTAATGAAAAGTCTTTTACTCCAGTTGTAGAGCTGTGTACAGTTCTTAAAAGTTCACTAAATCCTCTCATCAAATAATTTCTTTCAATCTTACAAAGAGATATTTTTTCCTACATATTTGTCCTGTTTCAAGATTGTTTTGTCTATTCCGGGTCCTTTGCATTTCCATGTGAATTTTAGGATCAGTTTGTCAATTTCTGTCAAAAAAAGAAAGTCGCTGGAATTTTGATAGGGATTGTGTTGAATCTGTAAATCATTTTGGGGAATATTGCCATCTCAACAATATTAAGGCTTACAGTCTGAACATGAAGATGTCTTATTTAGGTTTTCTTTACTTAGATCATTTATTCAGATCTTTAATTTCCTTCAGTGGTTTGTAGTTAGCAGTGTACCAGTCTTCAACTTCTTTTGTTAAATTTCTGTTGTATTCTTTTTGATGCTATTGTAAATGAAATTTTAAGAAAACCTTATTGTTCATTGTTAAGGTATAGAAATGCAACTGATTTTTGCATGTTGATTTTATATTCTGTAACTTTGCTGAATTCATTTGTTAGTTCTAATAGTTGCGTGTGTATGTAATCGTTAGGGTTTTCTACATATAAGATCATGTTGTCTGTGAACAGAGATAATTTTACTTCTTTCTTTCTAATATGGGTGACTTTTCTTTCTTTCTTTTTTTAGACCGTCTCACTCTGTTGCCCGGGCTAGAGTGCCGTGACGTCAGCCTAGCTCACAGCAACCTCAAACTCCTGGGCTCAAGCGATCCTCCTGCCTCAGCCTCCCGAGTAGCTGGGACTACAGGCATGCGCCACCATGCCCAGCTAATTTTTT
>CAUYPO010038118.1:0-13859 GCA_963574435.1 Cheirogaleus major | reverse complement strand
AGGGTGGAGACTGAGCCTGAGGGTGGAGACTGAGCCTGAGGGTGGAGACTGAGCCTGAGGATGGAGACTGAGACTGAGGGTGGAGACTGACACTGAGGCTGGAGGCTGAGACTGAGGGTGGAGACTGAGCCTGAGGGTGGAGACTGAGCCTGAGGATGGAGACTGAGTCTGAGGGTGGAGACTGGGACTGAGGGTGGAGACTGAGCCTGAGGGTGGAGACTGAGACTGAGGGTGGAGACTGAGTCTGAGGGTGGAGACTGAGCCTCAGGGTGGAGACTGAGACTGAGGGTGGAGACTGAGCCTGAGGGTGGAGACTGAGTCTGAGGGTGGAGACTGAGCCTGAGGGTGGAGACTGAGACTGAGGGTGGAGACTGACCCTGAGGGTGGAGACTGACCCTGAGGTTGGAGACTGAGAATGAGGGTGGAGACTGAGACTGAGGGTGGAGACTGACCCTGAGGATGGAGACTGACCCTGAGGGTGGAGACTGACCCTGAGGGTGGAGACTGAGACTGAGGGTGGAGACTGAGCCTGAGGGTGGAGACTGAGTCTGAGGGTGGAGACTGAGCCTGAGGATGGAGACTGACACTGAGGGTGGAGACTGAGCCTGAGGATGGAGACTGTCACTGAGGATGGATACTGACCCTGAGGGTGGAGACTGTCACTGAGGGAGGAGACTGACCCTGAGGGTGGAGACTGAGCCTGAGGGTGGAGACTGTCACTGAGGATGGAGACTGAGCCTGAGGGTGGAAACTGACCCTGAGGATGGAGACTGAGCCTGAGGATGGAGACTGAGCCTGAGGATGGAGACTGTCACTGAGGGTGGAGCCTGAGCCTGAGGGAGGAGACTGACCCTGAGGGTGGAGACTGACCCTGAGGATGGAGACTGTCACTGAGGGTGGAGTCTGACCCTGAGGGTGGAGACTGACCCTGAGGGTGGAGACTGACCCTGAGGTTGGAGACTGTCACTGACGGTGGAGACTGAGCCTGAGGGTGGAGACTGACCCTGATGGTGGAGACTGACCCTGAGGATGGAGACTGAGCCTGAGGGTGGAGACTGAGCCTGAGGATGGAGACTGACCCTGAGGGTGGAGACTGAGCCTGAGGATGGAGACTGAGCCTGAGGGTGGAGACTGAGCCTGAGGGAGGAGACTGACACTGAGGGTGGAGACTGAGCCTGAGGGAGGAGACTGACCCTGAGGGTGGAGAGTGACCCTGAGGATGGAGACTGTCACTGAGGGTGGAGACTGACCCTGAGGGTGGAGACTGTCACTGAGGGTGGAGACTGAGCCTGAGGATGGAGACTGTCACTGAGGGTGGAAACTGACCCTGAGGATGGAGACTGAGTCTGAGGATGGAGACGGAGCATGAGGGTGGAGACTGAGTCTGAGGGTGGAGACTGACCCTGAGGGTGGAGACTGAGTCTGAGGGTGGAGACTGACCCTGATGGTGGAGACTTACCCTGAGGATGGAGACTGACTTACCTGCCTCGTCATGAGCCGTTCCTGGTGGCTGCCTGAACCTCTCTATGGCAGTCGTCATAAAGCTCTTTTCTCTGCCCCTCTGGGCAAATCTGGAAGCCCCTCCTCAAAGCTCCACAGCACCTATCCTCGTCCCTGGGATGGCTGGAAGGCATGCAGCTAGGAGAGCCGTCACCCCCAGTCTCTTTGCCCTCCCGTTCCCCCAGACCAAGCAGAGAAAAGGCGCTGACTCCCCTTCCTCTCAGGTGCAAATATTTTCTTAGTTACAAAAAAGGGAACATGTCTTTCCCATTTCCTTTATCCTGGTCCCCCTCAAATAGTCCAAGGCACCTAATAAATAGTTACTAATTATCTTTTTGCTTTTCTGGACACTATGGGATAGGGCCAGGCACTCAATGCCTTCAAGGTTGGCCAGGCTAAGGGGCCCTGTGGAAACTGGGCGGATGCTCTAATACAGTCGGGAGCAGAGAGGACTGTGCCTGACACGAGCGTCCTTTTCCTGCCTAAAAGGCAGAAGGCTTTGAGACCATCGTGCCAGCCAATCGTCTCTGCAGGCTAGATCCCGCTCATGTTCTTGCTTCAGCAACGTGCTCATCCTGCTACTGAAGTAAATCTCGGCTTCCTCAGTTGGACCTTCCTGTTGCCCAAATAGCGGGCTCTCTGCCCGGAGGCCGAGTCCTCCCGTAGGGTATGCAGCGTCCTTTCAGCAGGCGGCCGTGAGGCCGAGCTCGGCCGGTGGGGAGAGGGGAGAGTGGCAGCTCCGTGTTGTTACAGACCCTCTTCCTCTTCAGGATGACACCTGCTGCTCTTCACGTCTGTCTCAGGTGTCTTGGTCCCTCAGCCTTCAAATCAGAGCAGGTGCAGCAATGACAGCCACCAGACCGGGAGGCCTACACAGTGCTTCTCTCAGTCTCGGAGGCCGGCCGTCCAGGGTCAAGGTAGCAGTAAATCTGAGCTCTGGCGAGGCCTCTCTCCCTCAGCAGATACCACCTTCTTGCCGCGTCCTTCCATGGTGGGAAGAGAAGTCATCTCCTTCTTGCTTCTTCTTCTGAGCCCGCCATGTGGGCTCCATCCTCATCACCTCAACACCTTCCAAAGGCCCCCCTCTAACTACCATAGCACTGAGGGGTGGGGTCTCATCGCACGCATTTTTGGGGACACACACACGCAACACACAGCACAGCTCTGGGAATGGCGTGTCCACTCTCTGCTCCCTACCCGCCAGGCGCAGCCCACATTGTGTATGCAGGAGTCTTCCCCAACTTACACCGAAAACTGCGTTTGAAAGGCTGTCAGAGAGCCTCCCTTACTGACCCATCACGCTCCGCCCCGGCGTCGTGGCGCCTTTCCTTTTCTCCAGCCTGAGCTCTGCTGGCTCTCCCTGGCTCCTGGGACTGCTCCCTTGTCCTCCCTGTCCCTGGATGTCCCTCGCTGTCTCAGAATGGATGTTCTCCCCATGGACTCACCTCCAGTCTGGACAAGAGGTCCTGAGAGGAGCGAGCCCAACAGGGGACCTGTGGCCAGTGTTGGTGGGCACGGGTGAAGCGATTGGTGATGGCACTTCCCCACGTGACAGTGGGCGAGGAGATGCACAGTCGATTTTGGAGAATGGCTGTTATGCCGCGCTCCATCCTTCCATCACAGACATTTGCTTCGTGCCCATGAATGCCACAGGTGCTCTCCCAGGCGCTGCGCCAACGCCTGCGTGCTAGGCTTTGGGGACACAGAGATGGGGAGGACACGGCCACTCGGCACCTCCTTGTTGCTCACAGGTGGCAGGAAACAGGCCCCGTGATGGCACTTGGCAGTGAGCCCTACGAGCCGCGGTGCTGTGGGTGGGACTGCAGGAACAGAGGACGTGTGTCAGTCACGTGCACTTGTTAAGCCAATTGTAGATGCACGCGGTGACTCTGGGGACTGGGACAGGGGAACACATTCACAATATTCGCTCAACATGATGAGTAAACTACACAGGGGTGAATGGAATAGAGTGGGAGCTTCAGTTGGTGGCAACAGCAAAGGCCAGTGAGGGGGTTCAGGGCACTTTTCTGTGGGGTCTCTAAGTATGCCGGAAGGTGTACAGGGAGGTGATGGGAATGTTAGGGGTTTTCACAGCCTCTTGCACCTTTGTCTGTCAGGCTCCCTTCAGTCCAGGCCGTATCTCCTGGACGCATATCAGCCTCAGACTCCGGACTTTGCCATGCTGGCCTGGTGCCAGCCCGGCCTTTCCCACCACCCAGCTGTTCCCTTTGGACACATCCCAGCATCGGAGCAGCCACACCCCAGGTGAACGACACGGAAGCCCACCGTTCGCCAGGAGCTGTGCCGGCTGCTGGAGAAATAGGAAAACATCGACGGGGAGGGTCCTTCTTTCCAGGGACTCACCCTTGAATGGCAGGGCTTCACGGCAGACACGCACGTGGACACACAGTAGGCAATTTTGCTATGTGGACATTTCAGGAATCCAGACAAGGAGTGTGTGGTGGGCTGGTCCCCGAGGGCTTCATGGATGAACCTGATGTTGAGCTGGCTAGAAAAATCTTTGAGTTGGCAGGAGAGATGGGGGAAAAGGAAATGTTTATGTATGGCCCAGAGGACAGGGACATTCGGAGTTAGGAAAGCAGCCTCATCAGCTTAAGCAGAAAGCTTCATATGCACTAGGGATCTGAGACTTCCCACGTGACCGAAGGAGAGCTGCGTTGTCTGCCTGGTGGCACCGTGGGTCTGTCCTAAGCATATGTAGCAGCGGGTCCAGTGGTGCTCATGGGAGAGGCCACTGGTGAGCACCCACTTCCTCAAGATATGGGGTCAGCTTGGGTGGCCTAGAAATTCAACTTTTTGGTGGCTTTTCTTCCTCTACTTCTCCTTCTACTTATGTGTTCACAGCTCAGACATGTCAGCCCATAGCCCAGTTTGCCACAGTCACTCTCTGTCTGTAGCCTGGCAGGGGGTTGGGGCTGATTTTTGGTGAACGGCAGACTCTGAAGGGGGTGACTGTGCTCCTCATTAGGAATAGAATCCCCAAAAGAGGGGAAGGGGCTGCCAGACGAGGAGCAGAAATGCACACAGGAAGATATCGTGCACCAGTGTTTCTGCATGCTGGCCCCTCTCTGCAGGTCAGCAGGGCCAGTCCCTGGCGCACCCAGACAGGCTGCCGGATCCAGCACTTTAAAAAAAGACTCACAAGGACTCAGTAATGGTTCAGTACTGGTCTGGCCCACATCAGAGTGTGTATGTGTATCCCTCCTCTCCTTGTCCTTCCAAGACGCCCCGGACCCTGGCTACCAGATCACTACCAGATCCCCTCCCTGTGCCTGCTCCACTGTTCCAAGAGACATTTTTCAAAAGTCAGCTCTACTAATTGTTAATCATCATCCGCACTTCCCAAGAATGACTACACGGAGACTCCCCTCACCCAGAGATGTTCTCCAGCACCGGTGACAGCCTGCATGGCACGCAGTGGAAAGGACGCTGGCAGAGACACGTGTGTTCTGCCCCAGCCACACTACCAGGTGATGAGATCTTGAGCAAAATGTGCACATTTTTCATTGCTCGTGTTCTTCTTCTTGAGGTAGAGGATTTTTTGTTTATGCTTTATTTTTTTGAGACAGAGTCTCACTCTGTTGCCTGGGCTAGAGTGCCATAGCATTAGCCCAGCTCACAGTGACCTCAAACTCCTGGGCTTAAGTAATCCTCCTGCTTCAGCGTCCTAAGTAGTGAGGACTAGAGACATGCACCACCATGCCCGGCTAATTTTTTCTATTTTTAGTTGCCCAGCTAATTACTTTCCATTTTTAGTAGAGACAGGGTTTCGCTCTTGCTAAGGCTGGTCTCGAACTCCTGACCTCAAGCCATCCTCCTGCCTCACAGAGTGCTAGGACTACAGGCAAGTGTGAGCCATCGTGCCCGGCCTAAATAGAGGATTTAGATCAAGATGAAGAGGCACATGCACCAACTTCTTCTCCTAATTCAATCCTGGGAAATTATTAAAAGAATATATTTTTATTAAGATTAAGTACATAACATTGATGGACAACAAAAGTATGTCTTCAGTGATGCAGATATTTTGACAAATGCCTGTAACATAGAAGATAGGTAGAATCAGATTTATGAAAAAACTACATTCCAAATGCATAGTTAGTTGTGAGATCTGGAGAAAAGTTGGGAGAACTGTTAGGAGCCGTCTAGTTTCAAGCATACAAGGAGCCGGAGGCAGCCTGTCATTGATCGCCTTTGTGGCGAGCGGGTGAGGAAAGCATGAGAGAAGCACTCAGGGGAGATGATCTACTCCCCTGGCTTTTTTAAGCCAAGTGGTGACAACTCAGTCATTTGCCCCTGGTTGGCACGATGAGTGTGGGGCTTGGTCTTAGCAGGAAGTTCCCTGGGAGGCTGATGGTGCCCAGGAAGAAAGAGGAGCCTGACTCGGGAGCTGAGAGCCTGGCAGGTGCTGTCGAGAAGCCTACCCCCACTCTCGCCTCCGTCTGCGCCTCGCAACACCGCCAGGTGCTCAGCAGAGAGAAGAAGAGGACGTGCAATAGAGCCAAAAAGTAGACCGCAAAAGAAGGACAATTGCATCCTTAGAGAGGTAAGAAAGAATACTGCTCCCATATATGAAAATAAAATTATAAACTAACGGTCTTGGAAATGAGAAAGTTCATAGATGGGTTGAGCAGTAGACTGAAGGTCAACTGAAGGTCATTTTAATGACCTGGAGACTCAGCATAAGAATTTTTGGAGACTGCAGTGCAAAGGGCAAAAAGATGAAATGTAATTGTTTTAAACAATTAAAAGATAAGGAGGATGTATATATTTCTCAATATCAGTGCAAAACAAAATTCAAAAAGAAAAAGAAGGCATTGGAACATACTCTATGTGTGTGAAAGGGTGTGCAAAAACAGCAAGGAGGGAAAAGCTCACACATGGAGACAGCAATGAGGAATTTCAAGAATAAAAAGGAAACCTTAAAAAAGAAAGTCAGAAAACTTAACCTCTAAAGAAATAAGAACTGAATTGAGTTTTCCAACTTGTCATTGGCAATACTGGATTCAAGAAGACAATGAAAACAATATCTTCAGAGTTTGGAGGAAACTTCCAGTTTTGAGCTGAGAATTCCATCCTGGGCCAAACTGGCATTCAACTGGAAGGATAAGACAAAAACGCTTTGACATGCAACTACATGGAAAGTTTACTGGGTTAGATTTTCTGGTAAAGCATGAAATGTGCCCTAGAGAGGACATGGCAATAAAGAAAGAATGGAAAACAAAGAAATTGTTAAAACTCAAGGTTGAGTGTGAAAAACAGTTAATTGTAAAAGAATTCCATATATGGAATTAAAAGAGGTTGAGTTTTTTACATTCTATTTTTGACATTAATAGAACAAAATGTCTATGGTTAAAAATTTGAGTGTGATCACTAGAAAGTAGAAATTGGGTGAATAAATCTGAATTGCAAGAAGAAAAACTCGACAAAGAAAATGGGATCAGTTCAAAAAAGGCAGTAAGAAAAAAAGAATAACAAGAACAACTTTAAGTAGAAGACACAAAATGAGAAGAATAAGTCCAAATGTGGATTATCATCATTGACCTGAATAAGGTAAATTCCCAACAGAAAGATAAAGACTATCAGTCTGAAGTTTATAAGAAACATACCTAAAAAAGTAACATGGCTAAAGTTGGAAATAGTATATTAGAAAAATTGTAGCAGGGAAATAGTAACAAAAATAAAGGCAGTCTAATTGTATCAGACAAAAAACATTCACTTCCTAGGCGTGCAGCACACCTCCCTACTCCCTCTGGGCCCGCTGGCAGCCAGGGCAGGACAGCCAGGCAGCCTGTGGCAGGCACGGCACGAGCTGGCATCGCGGCTCACTGAGGTCACCAGGAGACCCAGCCCCATCGCCTCCTGCCCCGGTCATTCGAAGGTAAAAGTTATAATTCTACAAGAAATGGGGATCTACAACGTATGCATTCAAAGCACAGCTTCAGGACACATACAATAAAACCATATAGAAATACGAGCTATAAATCCATAATTATAGCACATGACATTAATATATTTCACTTGCAAATAAAAAAAATAAAAGCTGATCAGATCCCATTTGTTTATTTTTGATACTGCAGTGATTGCCTTGGGGGTCTTCCTAAAAAATTCTTTGCCTAGACCAATGTATCAAAAGTCATCTTTTTAAATTATAAAATTAATACTTAGTCATACATTTTTATTATAGATAAAATGGAAAACCATAAAAGTAGAAAGACTAAATAAACATAATCTCACTCCCCCAGACATAACTATGATTAACATCTGGCTGTATTTCCTTCCAGTCTTTCTTCAATGCACATACATCTAGCTTTACAAAATGGCTATCGTACAGCCCTTCCCTTTTGATTTAACAGCCGTATCTAGAGCACCTCACATTGTTGCACACCCAGTTTTCTATCGGATCTCCAAATAATGTATTTCCTTACAGACATGTCCATCACTCAGAATTATGAGTACAATACTAGCTATCAGCCACATAATTCAGCAAAGCAAATTCACAGTTGTTCATCTATGTGCTAATGCAGAACAGGAAGAATTCTATAAAATCTTGAAAGTGGTGTATCATAATGATATGATATCATAAGTATCATAATGATGTCACAGCTACATATGCACTGGGGACACAGAGGCAAGGCCCCCTCCTCTGCTCAAAAATATATTTCGTGTCTTTAGAGTGTTGCATTTCTTTCTAAAACTGATCTCCAGAGACATCTATTGGGCCCTTTTACCACCATTCTTTCATGTCCAGTGAGGCTGGCTTATTTAAAGAAACATAAGTTTTGTTCTGTTTTTATTTTTTTCTCTCTGCAAAGCTTGCTCGCCCTTTTTGACCTTTTCTTGGCACATTGTAGACCACAGCTGTTTCAACTGATGGGGTAAGAGTCTGATACTCTGTTCTACCCAGGTGTTCCTTTTCATTAACACCATGTCAATTCAGGCTGTCAGACAGGCTGTTATACCCCTGACAACTAAACAGTTGGTAGACAACAGGTACAGGTGGGCTACCAGTCACTTGCATATGATTTGAAAGGGCTACACTTTTCATTCATCCTTAATAACAAAATGGTATAATAGAAATGGGTTATGTACAATATTCTAGGCTATTTAATATTGATGAGATGCATGGGACAAATTGAAAAAATGAGGATGTGTACTTTAAAGTAAAATTTAAAATAAAGAACTCTGCCGAAATGTAAACATGACAATAAATGTGTTTTCCTATGAAAGCACTGCCATGATACAAAATATATTTTCATAATTTTTAGCTAAAGTAATTGACAAGATTTGAAAAATTACATAAAATCTTTAGCGTCAGCAACAGGACAAACCCCTGAATGGGAAGCTAATAATTTTACATTAGCCACTTCTGAGTACATTGTCTATATGTTAGCACAGCAGTTCTTAAACTTTAGTGTGCATCAGAATCACCAAGAGGGCTTGCTAAAACACAGATTGCTGGGTTCCACCCCTACAGTTTCTGATTCAGTTAGGTCTGGAGTAGTACCCAAGAGTGTGCATTTCTAAGTTCCCAGGAGATACTAACACTGCTAGTATAATGTTCACACTGAGAACAATGCTTAGAGTCAAGCAATAATTCCCACTGCTTAAGAAAACTGGTTCTCAAACAAAAATTGGCATAAAAATCACTGGAAGATGGAGGCTTAAAAAATATAGATTCTAGGGCCTCAATTTCTAGCACTTTAATAAATGTTTCTGCTACAGATGGACCTATGTAGTCAACCATGTTCTGATGGATACTGCTTCCAAACGGATTGGTTCCCACACCTGAAGGATCATCATAATTTCTTAAACCAGAGCTTCCCAAACTACTAATACCATATTAGAAAGGCTGATACCATTAGCATACTAATTACCTGGGGATCTTATTAAAATATAGACTGTGAGTCAGGAGGCCCAGGGTGAGGCCCAAGATTCTGCATTTCAACAACTCCCTTTCTGATGCTAGAAAGGCTATTAAACTATAGATTGACAAATCCCATCTCAGAAATTCTTATTCAATAGAATGGAATATTCCTAATTTTTAAAAATGTACCCATAATATACTTAATGTATTTAAATTCTTTTGGTTACTCCCTGTTACCAAATTTTTTGAGATTGATTTTTGTAGAATTGTTGTAGTATCAGTAATATTGTATACTTAGTCTTTAGAGAATAGCTTTTCTCGAATGTTTCTATAAAATTAAAGACAAAATAATTATAAATGTTGAAAAGGCCAAAGAGACTAAGGCAGATGAGTGAGTTTTTTTTTTCAAATGGAAAAGACTTGATATGATAGATTGTATTTTCTAAAGAAGGCTGCAACAATAATTCCCATGCCACATGCTTTTCTACAATATAAACTTGATTCTCTTGCTATTGAGAGGTAGAGTCTATATGTACTCTCCTCTTGAATCCAGGTGGACTTTTGACTCCCATGTAATCAACTTGATGTTGCAGAAGAGAAGCTGCATGACTTCCTGACTTCTGAGGTGAGGTCAGAATAGGTGATGCAGCCTCCTTATTCTTGGAAGACTCCTCTCTGGAGCTCCAAGCCACCATATAAGAAGTTTGAATACCCAGAGTCCTCCATGCTGTAAGGACACCAAACCACATGGAAAGGCCAATCAATGAATCTGGATAAAGGATATACAGGAGTTCCTAATACTATGTTGCTCCTGTTGGCAGTCCTAGTATTCAAGGCCCTCCACGTCAGTGCAGAACATGTGAGTGAACAAGCCTTCAAATGATCCTAGTCCTCAACTCTCAACTCCCTTCCAGCCTTTGAGACATCCCTGTTGAGGCCCTGAATGTTGTACAGCAGAGCCAAGCTATTCTCCCTCTACCCTTTCCTAATTCCAATTCACAGAATCCATCAATATAACAAAATGGCCATTGTTTACATCACTCAGTTTGAGGTGGTTTGTTACTCAGCAATAACAACAGGACCACTGACACAATACGACTTAATAAGAATATATAATTCTCCACAGGAGATAAATGAGGGGCCTAGAGGTAGATACATCTTATTCTAAGCCCACTATACAGGTGATAAAAAGAAATCTTATAGCTGCAGATCTGTAATGATATCAATAGCTGACATGTATTCAAGTGTTTATTATGTGCCTAATCCTTTATGTTTGTATCAGGGAAAAAATCAAAATGCCTCTGAGGGTTTTCTGGCAGAGGAAAATAAGTTTCTGTTTTCTCCCCAGTCCTCTTCCATTGACAAAGTATTGGTATAAAAATTTGCTTTCTAAAAATGATCTGTGAACAGTTAAATACTATTTTTATAATTTTTAATTTTTATATAATTTCATACCTAAAGAAAATTTCAAATATAGTATTAGGAACTCCTGTATAGCCTTTATCCTGATTCACTGTTTATACTTTCTCTGCTTCTCTCTCGCTCTCTCCAAATATATATAAATTTCATACATAAATTATTTAATATGTAAGTTATATATACATAATTTTATACATAAATTATATATTTTATAGCACACAAATAATTTATATATATAATTTATATTTATCTATAAACGTGGAGTTTATATATATATAACTTTTTAAACTGAGGGAAGGTTGAAGCCATTGTGGATACATTTATGCCTTTATTTCCAAATAATTTAGTATGGTTTTTCTGAAAACACAAACATTCTCTTGTCTAACTACAATATTTTGTCAGTTGTCCAAGTCCAGGGACATTTATACACTAATATGTATTTTTCCTATTCCAAGATCCAATCAATATCCAACATTATAGCACAATAAAGTGGCTATAATCAAGAACAAGTTAGGATACACTTTTAAATAACTAAAAGAGTGGAATCGGAATGTTCCCAACACAAAAAAATGTTAAGTGCTTGAGATGATGGATACCCCAGTTACCCTGATTTGATTAATTCACACTGTATACCTGTACTGGAATATCACATGTATCCCATACAGATACACAACTCTTATGTACCCATAATAATTAAAAAAATTTTTAAATTTTTAAAAAATTCATTTGAAAAGTTTCTGTTAATGTTCTTTGACCACTTTTTGATAGGGTTGTTTGATTTTTTTCTTGCTGATTTTCCTGATTTCTATATAGATTCTAGTTATCAGCCCTTTATTGGATGTGTAACATGTGAATATTTTCTCCCATTCTGTAGGTTGTCTGTCTGTTCTTGTAATAGTTTCCTTGGCTGGGCAGAAGCTTTTTAATTTGATCAGGTCCCATTTATTTATTTTTGTTTTTGCTGTGATTGCCTTTGGGGTCTTCTTCATAAATTCTTTGCCTAGGCCAATGTCTAGAAGAGTTTTTCCAATGTTTCCTTCTAGACTTCTTATACTTTCATGCCTTAGGTTTAAGTCTGTTATTCACTGTGAGTTGATTTTTGTGAGAGGTGAAAGGTGTGGAACCTGTTTCAGTCTTCTACATGTGGCTATCCCGTTTTTCCAGCACCATTTATTGAATAAGGATTCTTTTTCCCAGTGTATGTTTTTGTCTGCTTTGTCAAAGATTAGATGGCTATATAAGGATGGTTTTATACCTGGGTTCTCAGTTCTGTTCCATTGGTCTATGTCTCTATTCTTGTGCTAGTACCATACTGTTTTAGTTACTATACCAGTGTAGTATAGCTTGAAGTCTGATAAATTGATGACTCCCAATTTTTTCTTTTTGCTTAAGATTGCTTTTGCTATATAGGGTCTTCTCTGGTTCCATATGAAGCGCAGAATTATTTTTTCTAGATCTGCAAAAAATGATGTTCGTATTTTAAGAAACACTCATACACTGCTGGTGGGACTGCAAACTAGTACAACTTCTGTGGAAAGTAAAATGGAGATACCTCAAAGAGCTGCAAGTAGAACTCCCATTTGATCCAGCAATCCCATTACTGGGCATCTACCCAAAAGATATTCGCCATCAAATTGGTACTGACTGTTTAAAACTATGGTGCTCAAAGGGTGGTAGTGTACACCAGGGTTTTGGGAGGGGGGGCAAGACCCACATCATAGGGATGTGGAGAGTATTGTGGGGGGGAAGGGCATACCTCTAACCCTTCTTAGGGAAAGGCAAAGTTATACAATGTATCCAAAGTGTAAAAAAAAAAATCTTTTGTTGGATGGAGGGCAGGCGGGAGGGGGGAGGAAGTGTAGAGTTACATAATGTGTGCCGTACACGACACCTGGGGACTGGACTCACTTGAGGCTCTGGCACGGGGTGGGGGAGGAGTGGTAGGGCCAATGTATGTAATCCTAACAATATTTGTACCCCCATTATATGATGAAATAAAAAAAATATTTAAAAAAAAGATATTCTATAAAAAAGACATCTACACTAGATGTTTGTAGCAGCACAATTCACAATTGCAAAGATGTGGAAACAACCCAAGTGCCCATCAATACATCAGTGGATTAATAAAATGTGGTATATATATACCATGGAGTTCTACTCAGCCACAAAAAACAATGGTGATATAGCACCTCTTGTATTATCCTGGATAGATCTGGAAGCCATTCTACTAAGTGAAGTATCACAAGAATGGGAAAACAAGTGTCACATGTACTCACCTTCAAATTGGTATTAACTGATCAACACTTAAGTGCACATAACAATAATGTTCATCGGGTGTCGGGCAGATGGGAGGGTGAGGAGGGGATGGGCATATACACACCTAATGAGTATGGTGCACACCGTCAGGGGGATGGACATGCTTGAAGCTCTGACTCAGGTGGGGCAAAGGCAATATATGTAACCTAAACATTTGTACTCCTGTAATATGCTGAAATTAAAAAAATTTAAAAATTGTTTTAAACTTCAAACACTATATTTACTTGTCATGTATCCTTTAATCTAGAATAGTCTCTCAGATTTTCTTTGCCTTTCTTGACTTTCATGGTTTTAAAGAGTCAATTATTTGTAGAATGTTCCTAAATTCAGGATTATCTGATGTTTTTTTTTTGAATGTATTCAAGTTATGTACTTTGGCAGGAATCCCAAAGTAGTGATGTACCGTCACTGCAGCCTATCAGGTAGTACGTGATATTAATATGTCCCAGGATTGGTGATATCAACTTTGATCACTTAGTTAAGGTACTGAATGCCAAGTTTCTCCTTTGTAAATTTACTATTCTTTCATTTGAAATTAATAAAAAATCTGTGTGAAGAAATATTGAAACTATACAAATATCCTGTTCCTTGTCAAAATTTACTGTGGGGCGCGGCGGCAACGCCATTCTAAGATGGCGCCCGTATCCCGTGGTCATTTTGCTATAAACAACTCTCGAGCATGCGCAGTGTTGGTCAGGTCACAGGAGGTGCCGGTTGTGTAATTATGTAAATGAAGGAT